>PVIU01004233.1:0-130367 GCA_004026605.1 Ondatra zibethicus
CTATCTCTTCTGCATGTATTAACTTTTTGAGAACCGAGTCTTTTTGAATGCACTCCTTCCTAGGCCAGGAGGGATGGGGGTGGGCCTTGGACTTCCAACAGGGCAGGGCACCATGCCCTCTTTCAAGGAAGAAGGGGGAGGGAGGAGGGGTGGGGGGGTAGTGGGAGGGGACAGGGAGAAGGGGAAGAAAGGAAAAAAATTTTATTTCTTTAATTATGTTCTTGAATGGAAAAAATAAAACAAAACAATGTATGGAAAAAATAAATAAATAAAAAAACAAAACAAAACAACAAAAAAAAAAAAAGCCAGAGCAAGGAGGATACGTTATCTTTTAGGATATGACCTCTGAGTCCCACATGGTTACTCCTCTTAAGTTTCACTTTCCTTAAGTCAGTAAGTAAATCTTTTACACACTCTAGAGAAGGAAAGCTAGACTCCAGAAGATTCCCTCAACAAACTTTGAAACCATCACAGAAAGTAACTGGCTAGAGTTGAGGGATATAAAAGCTATTTTGACTGCATTTATTGAAATGTTTAAGGTATGGCTAAAGGGATAGCTCAGGTGGTTACATGCATACTGCTTGGCCATGAGCACCTGAGTTTGATTAGACACATGATCTAAAAGTGCCAGAAACAACAGCACTCACCAGTTATCCTGGTGTTAAAGAGATAAATAGGCAACTCTCTGGGACTCAGTATACAGCCAATGTAGCCTACTTGGCAAGTTCCAGGCAATTGAAAAAATCAAAAGACCCTCTTTAAAACTTTGAGGTGGAGAACTCATACAAAATGACACCTGAGGTTGTCCCCTGAACTCCACAGCATGTGTATACATGCTTATACACCCCTCTACTGACATGGACGTACACAAGAACATGGGCATGCTCTCACATACACACACCTTGTATGACCCAGGGCTTGCGGACCACAAAGTCCATCTACTAGAGCACGAAAGCAAGGAGAATTGAAACTTCAGATCCAGTCTGGGCAACTTAGCAAGACCGTGTGTTATAATTAAAATACGTAAATAATAACAATTTTCACGACTAATTCTAGTAGAGCAAATGAACCTGACAAAAGTCAAGTACCCACAAAAACCCCAAGCTCTCAAAACCATAACGAGTGAATGGGCCACCAAATATAATTGGTACACGTATCTTCAGAGAAGAAAGAACACATCAGATCAAAAGACATCGTCTTGTCTTGCTCAAGACCATGTTGTCCAATGAACCAGTTCTTTAGAAGACATGTACTTGCAGGGCAATGCTGTAGATGTGTTAATACAAAAACAGAAATATGTGGTAACAGATAAACAGAAATGACATTTAATTTCAAGCTCCATTAGTAACATACAGGGAATGGGGAGAACAAGGTCAGCCAAGATGGTAAAGGACAAAAATATTTCATTTCCAATTACTTAAAATGGTGTACAGATGTAGCAGCCCAGATACTGCTGAGTGCTTGCAGACTAAAACATGAAACGGATAATAACAAAGGAATAGAAATCCACAATACTTGAAGAGTTCAAAATCTTGTTTTCTGTTGAAGTACTGTTTTCACGATTAACTATTTGGGCCACATAGATCAGCATTCCATAGTTACAGGGGTACTCTGCTTTGTTTACATAAAGTTTTATGAGAATACAGCCATCCTGAAACTTCTTTGTACTGTACCTAGTGGTTCTCGCTGTGTGGCAGTGACTCCTCACTGCAAGTCTCTGTGAGACTCAATTGGTCATTAAGTATACTCCAACTTAAAAGGCAGTTCCTGAAGGAGCTGCTAGCCCAGGCGAGACGCAAAGAAATCACCCAGGAAAGGAGAGAGCTCTGCACACCTGGATCAAAGGCAGCAGTGGCTCCTCCTGCCCCCTTCACACCAGGCCATTCCAAGTGTCATGGGATGAGTACATATTCCACTCTTGTAAGCACCTGACGTATGGCGTATGATTCCCTATCGTAGGGATCCCTCATTTTATAAAGGTTCTTCTAGCAAACTTGTCCAAATCTTGACCTGAAGGCAAACCAGAAGACAAAGCCACCCTATGGCCCAGGGTTCTATATCTCTAGCTTTGAAGGCTGCTTGTTCTGATAATATCCTTGAAAAGCCATGGCATGTTAAACACTGTTACAAAGTGCTTTCAAACTGATATGTGTTGAGTCAATTACCTGTCCTGCCTGGATCGTGTGCTTTTTCTGTACCATCAGCTCTGCTACTCAGTTTTCATCCAGAGACCAGGGCCAACGTTAGTTATTAAGGAAATCAGAAAAGGATGTGTTTGACATACACAAATCATACTTATCGTCGTTCATATTAAAAAGTAACTTACTAGGCTGAAGAATTAAGGCGGGGCTAGGTCATGAAGAATTGTACGGGCTGTGTTAACAGGATTGAGGTGCTTCCTCACATGCAATGGAGATTTCTTAAATGATCGTGCATTAGTGGAGTGGTAAGGTTATCTTTACAGTCCTACTGGCTCAGGCTTTAGGGATTAGGAACAAGGAAGTGAAGAAAGGAGCAAGGAAACTCTACAGGGAAATATTGAGAAGTGAGCCTGGACCAGGACAGTGGGCAAACGGAAGGTATGTTGGTAGTAGCCTGTGGAGTGGGAAGACAGAATAAAAGATGGACTTCATGCTTCTATTTGTTGAAACTTAGTGAAAGAAGACACATTTTAGAAAGAGAAATAGGTTTCATAAGGTCAAAGCAAATGTAGTTTTGAAAACTATGGCTTTGGGGATAGAATGGGATGTAGAAAATTGGGCTGAGAAAATGAATGAGACATGGGAGAAGGGTCAACCAGAGACAAGATACCTGGCAATAAACTTGAAAAGCACCAGTGTTTAGGGGAAGATGTAAGAAGCAGCCTCAGCCGAACTGAGAAAGCAGTCAGGAAGTACACACGAAGGGACCACAGAAGACACAGAACAGCTGCGGGAAGACACCTGAATGAAAGTGGCATAAACAGTCCTGCTTTATTATGAATGGATCACAAGGTGTCTAAAGAGCTACGCACAAAATGATAAATTCAGTGGAGGCAAACAGTGTCAAATGTTCCAATGGCCACTTCATCAACCTCAAAGGAAATGCCCTCAGTGACAAGGGAGCACTGGGAATTGAAGAGAGCCCAGGTCCCCTACTTCTCACACTGTGAAGGCATTCAATACATGCCAGTCCTTTTCCTTGGTAAGAGTCAGTTACTGGTACCTGTGGCTCAGGTTATACTCTATATCACTAGATCTTCTCTGATCACTTTTGCTAATAACCAGTCATTGTGTCTGTGCTCTTTTGCACTATACTACGGCACACATGCCTCATTGAGTGCTTTCGTTTCCTTCTAATAAATTCCAGGGCACGAAATATTTTGACTTCTGTGTACATGGAAGCCAGAAATCCACATCTGGTATCTTCATCTACACTGGCTAGCCTGCAAACCCCAGAGATCCTCTTGTTTACACCTTTCAAATGCTAAGATGACAGGTGTATCGGGCTTCTTTGTCTAGGTGCTAGGGATATAACAAGCCTTCATGCTTAGACATCAAGTGCTCAACCAACTGAATCATCTCCCCAGCGCTCCTCTGACTCTTGGCCAACCAAAAGTTACAGAGTAATTGGCAAGATCAATTGGGGATCACATCTGATTTAGTTCTCACTAGAATGCTCTTCTAACATGGAGTTAGAAATAATCCAGAATGGTTTGTGACTGGTAATTTAATGGGGAGATTGCCACATGGATTGTGAACATGACACTCATGCTTTCTCATGCTTTTTAAGAGCTATTTCTTAGTTGTAGTCCCCAAAGTTAGCTTAAAGACAATGAAAGTCCTTAGTTTCTTCTTAAAGTAAGATGATGGAGGATGAGAACTCAAGCACCAATCAAAGTAGAAAAAGAAAGGAAGTGAAGCGGTTTGGCAAAGGCATTTAATAATTCATTAATTTATATTCTTCTTGTAAAGAAAGACTGTATGTAGATCACAAACCACTAAGAAATTATATGCTTTAAAAGACTTACCCTTCACTTTTTATATCTTTATTGGTTAATACCCTAGGTTCAATATGTTTCAAATAATTAAATACTGCAACTGGGACATTAAAATACAAACTAATTTACCAAAATAATTGTATTCTGAGTATTATGTACAATATTATACATTTTACATTACATAATGGGTTTTTATACATAAAGATGAGATTTGATTTATGGCTACTAGTAATCCAAAATATGGAACAGTTCTATGCACACATACACAATTGCTCAGCTGGGAAAATCAACACCATACATGACTGTGGCTATTAAAAACTAAACTTACATTCATACCATAAGAGCACAAAATGAAATTCATTTTTATGATTTTGAAAGTAGCATTTCAAAAACACACACAGATGAATTGTGACCCAGTTCTACGTGTTTAACCATACTGATGATCCACACTGAAATATGTGCTCATTTAAGGGAAAAATTTCCACTTTGAATTTTCTCCTAAGGGATGTATTATTAGTCACAGCCATTAAAATGCCTTATATATAGGCAAAGGGGCAGGTCAATTCTGGGTAAATAGTAAAGCCACTGAGGGTGTAGTTTTTATCATAGTGCTATAGATAGTTCACTATACAGTTCTGAAAAATAATCTTATTAAACTGTAGCATTGCATGCTTTCATATAGATAGCTGTGATCCAAATAGCAACATATACCAAGGCACAGAGCTTAAGAGAGAAATATGTGCTGTAGAAGCTGGATAGCAATGAGGATATAATTAAGAGACTTTAGATAAGAAAGGATGGAGACTGGGAGGTCACCCAGGAAGCAACATCACACAGATCCCATCAGTATCTAAGTGTGTCAGCCCTTGATTGGCCTCTATAACTGAAGACTAAGTCCAAAATACTTTCCTTGGGGTATTAATATTATTCGGCTTTCATACTTGATTCGTCTCAAACATGGCAGCTGTGATCTTTCAGCACTGCTAACTGACCTGAAAGCTTGAAAACACAATGTCTTTCCTCCGCCACATACACCCAAAGCTTTCCAATTACATGTGAGAGGCACAGATGGATCTCATTCCCAGACAGCCTGTAGCAGTGACATCCTATCGGAGCCGCACCTAAGAACCTGCAAGAATAGCCAATAGGCTACCGGTCATTCCCGCGACATTTGCACAGTGTTTTTCAGTACACCTTGTTTCTAAATCCAATCCTGCCTTTCATCCAATATAAATGGTAGACTACCTGGAAGCCAGAAAACAAAGAAGTAACAAGCTGAGACGTGCACCCAAGCCAAGCACTTTCCAACATCACACGGTCTCTGAGGCATGAGATTCAGACCTGAAAGCTTGTCTTATTGTTTTTCTTCTTCTCCATGTTTAACTTGACTATAAAAGAAGTTCTAAGTTATCAAAATATATTCATACAAATGTATAGCATTTCTAATATAAAAGTTAAAAAAGTCTAAACCCTTACTTTTGTATGTAATTAAATATTCTAGAATTCAGTAGGCAGGACTTGTTTTAGAGCAGCTTGAAAAAAAAATGGATGGCTGAGCGTAGTCTAGAAATTGGCTCCGGCTACATTTCGGCTCTCCGATGTGATTTCTCAGCGACGGCAGCCCCCTCTTCTTCCTCATCTTCCTCCTCCTCATAATGCTCCCCTCTTCCTTTGGAACGGGCACCATCTGGAGCCCCTGGTTCTTCTCCATCATTATTTTTATCATCAGCCTAAAAGATAAAAGAAAAAAAAACAACAGACTGAGAGCAGATGTAGAGTTTGTGATGGATAATACTCTCCAACAAAAGATGAAAGCAATACCTTTTGGAGGAAGAGAAGGTGTGAAGAAAATGACCTCATCAACAGCACCACTACAGCCTCGCTGTGTTCCAGTTATCACAACTTTTCTTAATTCTAGGTGGTCCTGCTAAATTTGTCATTGCCTTAGAGGTACAGAGAATGGACAGCCAGTCTCTGTGTGGATGTGTGTGATTTAGATGTGTAAAAGTGACATGCCAGAGCAGTGTAGGCAAAGACGCACATTCCGGCACACATACATGTAGGCACACATACACACTCACGCTCATAATCAAGGAAATAAACATACGTTTTCACCATAGGTCTCTTCAGCATTGTGCTCCAATTCCCTTTTCTTCTCTTCAGTCAAATCTTCCTGAACCTTAAACACAATCACAAATACCGAGTGAAGCTTTGCCATTTACACATGTGTGGCAAAGTGTTCCGATTTCTAAGACATTCATTCAAAATTGCACATCTTTACAAAAAAGGAACTAAAATCAACATTGAAAAATGATACCAGTCAAAAGTTTGACTTGTCCAGTAGGTGTACAGAAGTGTGTAATATACCTCTGGAGAAACTGTCGGCAGTTTAATGGTTGCTGGAGGAACAGGTGCCATTTTCTTCAGTGGTGCAGCACTGAGAAGATGCACGTGCTCCAGGAAATCACCTCCTGCTCATGCTTGGGCAAGAAATTCTAATTCAACTCAGTGGGCCACATCCAAAAGGAAGAAGACTCGTTGAAAAAAAAAGAAGCATCCCAGAGGGAAAGGAGGCGGGATGAGGGGGGAGGATGGGAAAGGTAATGGAGGGCAAAATGGTTAAAATTTATTATATAAATATATGAAACTGTCAAAAACAGAAATTTAAAAGTCAGTGTGATTCTCAAAGAAGGATCCCTGGATTTGATTTATGATTTGTTCAGATACTGGTGAACTCTACAAAGTCAACAGGTAAAGAGATTCCACTCTTTTTACAAACTGTTGTGTTTCCATTGCCAAATGGGGAGAACTCCAGAAATCTACAAGGCTGACAGGAAAGAAGTCCTAGGAAGGCAAAACGGCATGTCTTATTTGCTGTCATCAATAACCAGGTATGTTCCATGCAAGTCAGTATTTTTTTAACAGTTGAGCAATGAAGTAGATGAATAAATAAATGCAAAAACATCTCTTCTCCATAGGTACAAAAGATACATTGTTTATGTAAAATGAGGTAGAAAATTGATGTATCTAAGAATAAGTTTGCTTAGCTAAAATATATAGAAAACAGGACAAAAATAATTTTTACTTCTTCATGAAATATTCTATTAAACAGTTCCCAATTTCCTGTTTCCAATGTTCTAGCACTTTCTGCTTGAGGTTATTTTACTTTGTGTATACTGTTATCACTGTTTTATGGATCACAAGTATTTACCACAAAATGTAAATCACAGAAAGCATCCAAATATGTTCATTAAATAACCTCTCATGATCACATCTTATAGAACTAGATAATAACACAGTTTCTAACTTGCTAACTTCTGAAACCATATATAGGCCAAAAGATGGAAGTCATTTGCGTATATTACAAAGAGTCTCAGTATGTCAGCCTGGTGTAAAGGACTGTGCTGGTATCAAGTCAGTCTCTTCTAGAGTCATTGCATATGATTAAGTCCTCTTGCATGACACATGGCAGATTTGGGGAAAGGAAAGCTGGAGGTGTGGCTGTTCCCACTGTACAAAAATGAGTGAGGTACTATGATCAAGTAGAAGACAAAGCACTGCCTCAAAGCACCCAAATGAGATGAGGAAAATGAGAATAGTTTAGCCACCTGATGAGCTATGGATAGATGTTGACCTGTCTGTAGCCTACAAGGATGCTCTTGAAGATATCTAGGCCAGAGGGAAGACTTGGTGAGTCTACGCTAGTCATTCTACCACCAACTGGACCCAGAGCCCCTAAACTGGATTCGTTCCTAGTAATTAGGCCAGAGGCACAGAGCATCCTTTGCATTCAAAATTTCTGACAGGGTGAGCTAAAGACATCCTTGCCTCACTTTATGTCTTTATCAATCGTCTAAGACATCTCCTCTGCCACTAGTCATAGAATTTCACAGTGACATTCCATAGGCTATTTGGATTAGGGCAGTGGGACATATATTCCTGATTACATTCAGAGCTGATAAACTGAAGCATTATAAAGTTGCTCAAATGTTTTTTGCCAGTGTTGATCAACAAACACAACTTTTCTATAACCTTAATGAAGTAAAGCATGACTTGTCTATATGTGAGTTAGGTGAGGATGGTTTCTCTCCCATCTGCCAGTTCCCAAATAACCACTTTGAGGCTTAATATTAATTACAAATAGTTTGACCCATTAGCTCAAGCTTATTATTAGCTAGTTCTTACAACCTAAATTAACCCAATTCTACTGTTCTATATTCTGCCCTCAGGCTCATGGCTTTGTTACCTCACATCTTGCTTCTCCAGCACCTGCTGGCAGCTCCCTGGCTCCACCTCTCTTTTCCCTTTCTTTTTGCTTAGATTTCCCTGCTTGGCTCTATTCTGCCTGGCTATTGGTCAAATCAACTTCTTTATTAGCCAACGGTAATAAAACATATTCCCAGAATACAGAGGGGCAACCCACATCAGGAAGAAATGCTTAGAAACTGTGCAGTGTGAAAAATCCCTAAATCAGAGGCTGGAAGACTTTTGTTGGGGAACAATAACTGCTCTGACTTCCTCAACTATTCTGCTTCTGTCACACAACACAACTCTACCAATGTGGAACAAAACATCTGTACCCAATATACAAACAAATAGGCCTGGCTCTCTGCTTCAGTAAAACTTCATTTACAAAACAGGCTGTGCTTATTGGAGTTTTCCATCTCTTAACATACACTGTGTGGAAAGACAAACCTGAACAAAAGGTTTGCCTCTACATATTTCTTTCTATATAAACAGCGAGGTTAATTTTGTTGTTTTGCTTTGGTTTCAGGCAGGGTCTCACCTCAAACTCAAAATCTTCCTGACTCAATTCCTGGAGTGCTGTGATTACAGATCTGTTTCAGCATGCTGGGGAAACAGTTTTCATTATGGACACCCTCAATAGCATGCCAATAAAGAGAATCACTTAGTTAAGACTTTTATAGCCATTAATCTCAACATGGCCATACTTGCATCATCTATGACATGACTACTTTTTCAATGAATTATGTATATGCCTGTATATATGCTCATGTGTGTATACCTGTGAGTGTGTGTGTGTGTAGGTGCACCAGAAATGGGAGGTCAGAAGTCAACGTCAGATGTTTTCCTCAGTCTTTCACCCTATTTTTATTTTTTAAACTCTGTCTCTCATTGATTCTGAAGCTCACCTATTTGCCTAGTCCAGCCTGTGAGCCCCATGGACTCTCCTCTCTCTGTCCTCCCAGTGGAAGGATTACAAGTGTGTGCTATTGAGAGTTTTAGGTTTTTTTAAAATGTGACTGTTGCAGATCTAACTCAAACAGTCAAGCTTATATCATAAATATTTTACCAACTGAGACATTGCCTCAGCCTTTTACTGAATTAGTTTTAAAATTTCTACCCATCTTACAGTTTCTATGTAATGCCATGTACATTCCACAGTATACATCTCTGACAATGCATGACTCTCTATATAAACAATGTGTTATCACATCAGACAGCTTCAGTAACTCTGTGCTATATATAAAATCTATGGCTAGCCCACACTCACACTTTCTTGACTAACTTTTTGAAAATGTTTTTGTCGTGTTTTGAGATTAAAGTATTACACTGCCACCCAGGCAGACGTCGAAACGCATTAAGTGACCCAATCTGGCATCAACCAGTGGTCCTTTTGTCCAACAGCCTTTTGAGAACAGGGACTACAACTGTGAGTCTTCTTATATTAAAGGGTTGGCTTTGTTAAAATACAACTGAAATGTCAGTACATCTTACTAGGCTGCTAACTGTTATAAAAATCCATGTATAGTCACTTTGTCCTAATCACAATCTAAACAAAGATCATGCATAACACGGGATTCCTTTCATTCTTTTTTCTCAAAAAAAAAAAACAAAACCCAAAACAAACTCTAGGTGCACTTCAGTCTAGTATGCCTTCAGCCATCCCTCCAGGTCCTTATATTTCCTGTGAGTGGAGCTAACATTAAGTGTGAGCAAATTCAGCTTCAACTTAAGAGCCAAGGGCATTTCAGAAGCGGGGCTGAAAACTTCCTGGTTTCATTTCGACAGCATACACCCTGTACATGTTTGTTCTAATTACAGCAAGGTCGTCCTTGGTCAGTGACATCAGATGTTGACAGCCACATCACTCCATACTACACAGAAAGTTCTCTGACCTCTGTTCATGTAGTGACATCATTCATTGATGACTATGTCTTAAGTCGATTGTTTTATTCAAGAGTTACATCATGGTGACTTTCTGTTTCTATTGTTCTTTCTATATTATTAGTTCCTTCCCATTAACTTTGAGTTCTTGGCAGACTTAATAATGTCAACCTTACGCCTGCCCGGTAAGCTGTAGTTAGAATTGAACAAATTATATGATTCTGAAAAACATAACTAACCTCTCTGAAGCTCAGACTTCTTATACATGCAATAAAAGTGCTGAATAACAATTCACAGCACTTGGTGATTATGTGTGTGTTGGGGGTAGGAGCAGTCTGAGAGCTGTGGGTCCTTTTTTAAGCATTCAATGAGAAAATGTTTAGCAAATGTGTGTAACCAGTCACATAAGTTCACGAGGCCACACTTTTGCTTTTTTTTTTTGTCTTGTTTTATTTATTTTTGGTTTTCAAGACAGGGCTTCTCTGGTGGTGCCTGTCTTGGAACTAGCTCTTGTAGACCAGGCTGGTCACAAACTCACAGAGCCTCTGCCTCCCGAGGGCTGGGATTAAAGGCCTGCGCCAACACCACCTGGCTGGTCACAGTTTGCAAAGCCGATCTAGAGCTGCTTTTCCTAGGACTATTCATCTAAACAAAGGATCCCAAAATATCAGTGTATGCTGCATGGAAAGTGGAGCTTCTGAAGGGCTCTGATTTCTAGGGCCCTTGAAAGAGAAGATCCAAATTCCACAGTGTAGAGTTGGTCTAGGGGTTTGTATGCTTCATGGGCTTCTCAAGGGGACTCCTGGTCATAGCTGAGACAGGATGATATATTTCTGAGTACAGTGGATGCTGGTGGGGAATTAACAAACTTTCTAAGAACGTTTCTCCCTCTCTCTACTCAATGGGTCTATGGTAGAAAATTTAGTTTATGCCCCAATTGTCATAACTATAGTTGTAAACTGATGATTTAAATGCTCTTTGATTGGTCAAAAATGATATTCTATAATATTTTAGCCATAGAGACAACAGACTCTTACTTATATAATATTAATGCATCGATCATATTGGAGACAAAAGCAACCCAAGCTCATCTTAACTGCATTACTAACGAAGAAGAGATGATATTGTATTCCTGAGCTTTATGACATGCTTGAGCTGACTGCCCCAGGTCAAAAGCTCACCTCTGACCATTGACATCGTCCATGCCAGTCTGCCTTAATAGCCTGCTAAAGCTGTATCAAAAACATCACAACACTGCTATTTCTCATTTGTAGCCTGAAAGTTTGTAGCTTCAGAAATTGCAGAAAAGAATCCTACCTTGGGGCAAACCTTGCTTAGTGGTTAAACAAAACAAAGCAAACAACTATTTTGGTGTTGGCCAGCTAGCCTGTGCTCCTACAGGCAGAAACACTTTTCTTTTCCATATGAGAGAACTGTATACCTAGCTAGGGACCAGGAGGTTCCTAGCCTTAAGAAGCCGAGCATGGGAGGATTCAGAGGTAGTGACTGTGAGACAGCCAAAGGCCTTCAAAAGCATAAGCTGCAATGGCTGATCTGCAAGGTTTAAAAAAATCCGTGCCCATTCAAAAGTTCTCCTTTCCTCCCTTCCTAGCAGGATCTTATAGAGCTCCCCAACTTTGAAAGTGTGTCTATGAATGGGCCCCCCTTTCCCCTCCCACACTAAATAATGCAATGCGTCCATGCTTCTAGTTCACTGTTCATCTTGTTGTGGGTTGCTCAGCACCTCATCTTTACCATCTGCTCTTCAGGCCTCTACAGAAGGCCTCGGAACAATGTAGCGGGCTGGATAACTCAATACAGTCTGTGCCAGGGATGCTCAGTGGACAGGCAGGCAGCTAAGGCTGGAAAGAAAAGCGTTCTGAGAGTTTTAGACAGTAGTCCCAAATGACAGGTGCTTGCATGCTTGCATGCCTGTGTCCTGTGTGCATGCGTGCCTGGGGCTTCACGGACAGTGTTAACAGTCCAGCTGAGCCAAGGAGAGGAACAATGGAAGCAGGGAGGGGAAGGACCGCCTCTGTGTGCTGGATGCAATGGAAGAACACAAGCCTCTCTGCCTTCACGCCTGCTCTCTCCTGTCTTCCTTTCCTTCCCATCCTAGATGCTGCTCACAGCTCAGGGTTTCTCTCCTTCACCTTAACTGATCACACTACAGAGCTGCGAAGGAATCAGCAAACACTGATTAAACTTTTATGTTTACCCTGCTGAATTTTTAAAACGAAACCAAGGTGAACCCTTTCTTAATCCCTCAAAGCTCCCCCCTTATCCCATTTAAGGAAACAAAGGACTACTGGTCCAGACATCCTGTTACAAGAGCAGTACTGATGGATAGCTTTCTCCAGCAAATGTCTTAATATTCAAGGCTGCTACTTTCTCCATTGCTCTTCTCGAAAAGCCAATCTCTGGGTCTTCATGAAGATGAACAGCAGCGGGGAAAATGCAGGAGGATGCAGAGATCAAGCCTATTACAGACAACATGGCCGTGGTCATAAAGGGCAGCATCATTTCCTCTTTCCTTGGGATAAGCACAAATTTTAGCATTGGCTCTAAAAAGCCAACAGAGGCAGAAAGAACGAGGCAGTGATTCATGAAGGCGGCTGAAGATATATGTGCCCAACTGCAGAGCACAGACTCTCTGAGCTTGCTCTCTTCCTGGGAGGCCTGTCTTTAGATCATCATATGTTTACCATGTTAGCTGTCCTTTCTCCCCAGGGACAAAGCCTTCTGTTTCCAAGACATGGATGATGAAGTGGATCTTAACCAGTGCTTTAACTTGGGAAATACTGACTTGTCTATAGAGGTAGTAAATGTGGGGTCTTGACTTGATGCAAACCATACATCTCATGGTAGTTTGAATGAAAACAGCCCCCATAAGCTCACAGGGAGTAGTATTATTTGAAAGGATTTGGACATGTGGCTTTATGGGGTAGGTGTGTCCTTATTGGAGGAAGTATGTCATTGGGGGTAGGCTTTGAGCTTTCAGAAGCTCAAGCCAGGCCTAGTGGCTCACTCTCTTCCTACTGCCCGCCCATCATGATGTAGAACTCTCAGCTGCCTTTTTAGTACTGTCTATGTCTCCTGAGTGCTGTCATGCTTCCCATTGTGACAATAACAAGCTAAACCTCTGAAACGTAAATCAGCCTAAATTATAAATTTTCCTTTATAAGAATTGCTCTGGGAACTCCACAGGAGCAGGAGCAGATCCAGACCAGGGGCATTTACGGAAACAGGACTGAGCCAGCGACCTAGGCCAGAGCAGGCCTGACACAGTGAACTCCATGGGATCAGGTACAGGGGAGCAACCGCTGAGAGAGTAGGCTTGAGCCAGAGACCTCTGCGGGTCCAGGAGTGAATGTGGGACCTCCAAGGGAGTAGGCCAGAACCAGAGACCTCTGCGGATCCGGGCATGAGACTGGGACCTCCAAGGGAGTAGACCTGAGCCAGGACCTCTGAGGGAGTAAGCCTGAGACAGGACCTCTGCAGGTCCAGGTGCACTGGAGTCTGGGACCTTTGAGGGACCAAGCCCAAATCAGGGACCTCTGCAGGAGCAGATCCAGACCAGAGACATTTACAGAGATGGGACTAAGCCAGTGACCTAGCAACAAAAACAAGCCTCTACAAATACAAAAAAAAAAGGAATAACCTCATGTATCTTATTGGATCAACATGACTTAAAATTAATGCTCACCTGAAGAATCAATGGGTCAAGGAAGAAATAAAAAGAGAAATTAAATACTTCCTAAAATTCAATGAAAATGACCACACAACATACCCAAATTTATGGAACACAACAAAAGTAGTGTTAAGAGGAAAGTTCATAGCACTAAATGCCTACATAAAGAAGCTGAAAAAATCCCACCCTAGTGAATTAACAGAATATTTGAAAATTTTAGAATAAAAAGAAAAACTCACTTAAGAGAACTCACTAGACAGCAGGAAATAATCAAATTGAGAGCTGAAATCAACAAAATAGAAACAAAGAAAATAATACAAAGAATCAATGAGACAAAGAATTGGTTCTTCAAGAAAATCAACAAAATAGACAAACCTTTATCCACACTAACCAAAAGGCAGAGAGAGAATATCCAAATTAACAAAACCAGAAATGAAAAGGGGGACATAGCAACAGACACAGAGGAGATACAGAGGATCATCAGGTCATATTTTGAAAACCTGTACTTCATAAAATTGGAAAACATAAAGGAAATGGACAACTTTCTGGATAAATATCACTTACCAAAATTAAATCAAGACCAGATAAGCAAATTAAATAGACTTATAACTGCTAAGAAATAGAAACAGTCCTCAAAAGTCTCCCAACCAAAAAAAGTCCAGGAACAGATGGTTTCAGCTTAAAATTCTACAAGATTTTCAAAGAAGAACTAATACCAATACTCCTCAAATTGTTCCACACAATAGAAACAGAAGGAACATTGCTACTCTTTTTATGAAGCTACAATTACCCTGATACCCAAGCCATATAAAGGCATTACTAAGAAAGAGAATTACAGACCAATCTCACTCATGAACATCAATGCAAAAATACTAAAGAAAATACTGGCAAATTGAATCCAACAACACATCAGAGAAATCATCCACCATGACCAAGAAGGCTGATGCAGTAGGTCCTTCTGTATTTCTGTTGCTTTCATTGGTTAAATAAAGAGACTGCTCAAGCATACCACAAGGACATGTGCTCAACTATGTTCATAGCAGCATTGTTTGTCATAGCCAGCCTGAAAACAACCTAAATTCCCCTCAGCCAAAAAATGGATAAGGAAAATGTAGTAAAATTACACAGTGGAGTACTACACAGCAGAAAAAAAATAACGACATCTTAAAATTTGCAGGCAAATGCATGGAACTAGAAAACATCATATTGAATGAGCTAACCCAGACCCAGAAAGACAATTATATGTACTCACTCATAAGTGGTTCTTAAACATAAAGCAAAGAAAACCAGTCTACAAATCACAGTCCCAGAGAACCTAGACAACGATGAGGACCTTAAGAGAGACATACATGGATCTAATCTGCATGGGAATTAGAAAAAGACAAGATATCCTGTAAATCGGGAGCATGGGGACCATAGAAGAGGGCTGAAGGGGAGGGGAGAATAAGGGAGGAGAGTAGAGAAAAATGTAGAGCTCAATAAAATCAATAAAAAGAATTGCTGTGGTCATGGTGTCTCTTCATAGCAATAAAACTCTAAGACACTTGCACATAGAGTTCAGGAAAAAGACAGCTGTGAGAGAAAATCCCTCACTACACTCACTGATTAATCAGAAGAATAAGATACTGGCATAGGTTTTATACAAGATTCATTAGTGGTAATATGCCAGAAATCTACAATAGAAAGCAAACTAAAATTTAACATTAAGAAACTCCATTTAAATGCATTTTAATTCAAGCGAAGTCCAGTTCCTTTTATATTTTACCTCCTCCTTTCTTTTTCTTTCCCTTTTCCTTTTGGTGGAGGGTGCTGGAGACTGAACTCAAGGTTGCCAGGGGATTCAGCTTTTATTAAGCTTAATTAAGATTCTGCATTCATATGAAGGAAGAGGTCAGAAGGAAAGATGGGTGACTTTCTAGAAATACTTGGAGTGGGTTAGATGGGTCCCCATTCACTCTGTGGGGTCTCCCTGAGAAGGCATAGAGAAGTTTCTACAAAGAAAGGTACATGGGTTAGTGCACAGTCTCTGGATGTAGAGAGCCTTGTTCTCTCTGTGATGTAGGAAAATGGATACTCAAAAGACCACACAGATCTACGTCTGCCAGAGGTCTTCCTGATTTCAAATTTCAGGTCATTTAAAATCTCTATGGTTTGTTACCTTCTGAGTGTTTCAAAGGTCATGCCCCATTACTTCTTCAAGCTCCCTCCCCTTTCTCATTCCATTTAAGTCTGAATGTCAAAGTCAACAGAGCCGAGGCTTGTCTGAAGGTAGTATTCCCAGTGTGCCCAGTCCCATACATCCAATCATATACCTCTTCCTCTCCTTCTTCCTGGTACTGCTCATCAACATTATCCTCCTGCTGGTCTGGATTCCCTGCCATCTGTTGAAACAAAAAGAAATGCTCATGATACTGTACCTCGGAGAAGCGTCTCGCAGGATGCTGGGACAATGAATGAGCACATTGCGATGAAAAGTAGATTCACAAATGCATCAGTAACCAGACGATGCTGCATGTTCACTTCTTAAAAGGAGTATGTGTCACTCCTTACCTCACTCTTGGGGTACAGGCATATCATCTTACACAGGGTCCAAAACAGGAATTTGTGCTGATATGGCAAACTGTCTCTCAACCCACACAACTACCTGCTTTTGCGGCAAATTAGGCATTTACTAAGATCTCAGGCTAAACCCACTCTTCACCACAGGCGTCATCTTACCACCAAGTGCTCATCCATTTCCGCATTCTGTCGCTTGGGCTCCCTTGGTCTTTGCTCTTCACTTTCCTCTGGCAAGTTTTCTTCTCTCACTTGCTCAGCTTCCTCAAATTCATCTTCCCCTTGATTGTTGGGGTCGTCTGCTGGGTTGATATCCTCCACAGCTGCTGTCTGGGAAACGTTCATAAAACACATAGATTTCATTGGAAAGGTCAACACACGAGCAGAGAAGGAGACTGTACTTCATGTGGGGACCCACAGATATGAGCCTGTTCCACCTTGTCTGGAGGTCAGAGAGTTTGAGCTTGAAGCTCTTTTGAAGTTCTTGACAACAGGTTGGCCACATAGCTTGACCTAGGGTGTAGTTACTTGGTGTTTTGGACATTAAGATGGTCCATAGAGGTGGATCTGCTCCATCCTCAGCAAAGGTCAGAGAATTCAAGCCTATTTCTGCTCCTTCCTTTTTAAAATAGGAGGTTTGACATAGGGAGTGGCTGCCTAAAGAATACTCAGTCTATGGTGTATTCACAGCATATCCTGCCCAAAACATCAAATGCTTTACTCAGGAAATAATGGCTTGATGTCTCAAGTATTGAAGCAAGCAACTGTTCTGGTTGTCCTTGGTGTCATGTTAAGGCAGTCTTTTGCCTTCTACCCCCCTTTTTGTAACGGGGTATAAAAGTGTATGGAAATTAAATACAAGCGATTCAGTCTTCAGTATACCCTGAGTTGCCCTCCCAGCACTATCCTGTGTCTCTGTATTTCCTTCAGATCTCTGTTCCTCCTGCCTAACATTTCTAATCCACATGCTTCTACCCTGGAACATAATCTGTTGTAACTGGGCCGTGACAAAAGTCACCCCAAAACGTGACTTACAACCACTTCACCGGACTGTTCAAGCCAAACTTTCCCCAAGACTTGCAAAGTATTAAACATCTCAACGTCCAAGGTAGAACTCCTCTTGCTTTGTCAGTAGGAGGAATCAGATCCATAGGGGAGGTGCAAACAGTACTTCATGTGTGCGAGTGGCTTCTCAACACTCTAGCAGTAAGTAATAAAAGCTTCACTACATAGCCAGCAGTGCCCATGCAAGTCAGAGGGCTCACTGGAGGAAAAAGAGATCAGTAATAATCAAGGCAGGAGAGAGAGTCAGGAGGGCAAATAATAACTCCTTTTACTGCCACGTTGAGTTGAGTTTCACCCAAACTTCCCTTTGCAAGAAATTTGTGGGTGTGAGGAATACGTGGTAGTTGCCTGTGTACAAGTGCATGCATGTGCACCTATATGTACCTGCCCAGGAGTGCACATGAACGTGGAGACCAGAGGTTAATTACAGGGGTCATTCCTCAGGAGCAGTTCACATTCTATTTTTACATAGGCTATCTTACAGCGAGACACGGGACCCATCTATTAAGCTAGACTGGCTCATTATGGAGCCTGGGTATTCGGGTTCCAGCTCCCCAAAACTGGCATTATAAGATGCACCGTCACACTTGTCTTTTTGTGTGGGTGCTGGAGATGAAGCAGCCAGCACTTTACTAACTGAGGTTTCTCCACAGCCCCCTGCAAGAAAATTTTAACAAGTAAATAGTTAAAAAGTGGCTGATGGGAAAGTCCATACTGGTAGGACCAAGAGGAAAACCTAACAAAGAGACAGGGCAGACAAAGAACGCCACAATAAATTATCTATTTGAGGCATGCAAAATTTCTTTATCACCTAGAGCTATCACGAAGCAGAGTAATATTGCTTTAGAAAGGGATAGGAGAAATCAGACAATGCACCATCAAAGGTATTTCCAATGCAGCTCTGAGAAATTATGTCCCACAAATGCCTTTCAAATGAATTGACTTTGCAATTACTGCAGTTATCCCTTTAAGCCCCTAGCACACCTGTTAAATAACACCCATCTTCACAATCATCCCGAGACGGGCATCCCCAATCCTTTGGTAAGAAGTGGGAACTGCTCTCAGCCTCTCATTGCTGTGCCGACCAGGGGCTCTTTCTTCAATTCCCGGAGCTACTTAAGCATGGTCAAGAGCTCCCTGCAGGGTCTGATGCTTTATTACTGCACAGCCCTGGCTAGAAGCTTCAAGTGCAAATGACAATGCTCTCAATATAAATGAGAAGTCATCACCGTCAGACCCAATTCCAATTACTTTGCAGTCTCTTGCCTTATAGGCTTTCTTGAATGAATTATTGGCCATTTGTGTGGGGGATAAAGAAGGAACTGTAACCTACTCCCCACAACACTAAGTAACTTCTTTATTTAAAAAAGAAGTTCATAATAGAAACACAAATTCTATTCCCAACTTCAACCAAGCAATAGTTGAGAGGGTTATGGGGTGGGGGGAGGTATTGTTACATCAAATCCAATAATGAACACAGAATGGGACAAGAAGAAGACATGTTAAAAGGCCTATCTTTTCCAGTGCATTGGCTGCAATAAACAAAAAGCTGTCAGGAGAGTCAAGGATCAGATGCCACCAGCCATGAGTCCCACAGCAGATCCTAAACCCTTTCCCACTGGCGGCCTTCGTCTCCTCTTACATACTTGCAGGCTTTTGTGCTCTGGCTTTCGTGCTCTCAAGAGATACTTTCTCATTCCCTCGTGTGTTCCTGCTTCAATTCCTGGAAGAAGTTCAGAGCTAGGTTTCCAGCTGAATATTTTCCTAAATGCTATCGCAGAAAGGGAAAGAGAAGGAAGGTATTCTGTCCCATCTTAGTGCCAGGTAAGCAGAAATGCCATCTGCATCAGAGGGCTCCAAGCAATGACCAGAATGACTTTGGCACTGATAAACGTGAAGGACCTGGCTCTTCCTTCCAGTTCCGTGGATCAATTTAGACAGAACTCATAATAAAACATCAGGGATTGAATGTCACCCCAATGTGACTATTGATTTATTAATGGTCTATATGTAATGAGACAGGTAACATAGACTGCAAGCATCATCTACACAAAACACAACGTTGGATTCATTCCACAATTGCTTGCATTGCTCCTGATTAGGGTTAAGGACCAAGACTGCACAAGGTGAAGGGTGAGGGTCTTGTTCTCAGTCAATACAAAGGCTAACCAGGCATCTACATAATTACATTCTGAACTGTGTACCCTATCTTGGCACCTTGTCACCTCTTTGCAAATCTGAAGCTGTATATCCTTATTCATTGTTATTAAGATGGTAACTAGACAGCTGGGTAGGAACCAAGTCACATGACACATGCCAACGACCACACAACATGCTCAGCAAACATGAAGTCCTTTCTCTAATGTCTACACTGGCTTGCCCATCCTTGCAGCCTTTGAAAGCCACTGTGTTTTTCAATACCTTTCAGTTTTGCCCTTCTAGGTATAAGTTTAATCACCCTATAAGATGGCAAAGTGAATTTCTTTTAAATCCCTAGAGCAACCACCAGCCCAGCTCCTCACACCCCCCACAGGAGGAAGAAGAGCTTGGAGAAACCAGAATTGCTAAGCACCCAGGCCTAAGATACCTGGTCACTTGGAAGGCTGGAGCGAAAGTGGTCAAACCACCTGGCGATCCTTTGCTATTCCTTTAGGAGCCAACCTTCATCTGAATTTCTCCCAAATCTCGAGAACTGTTTAGGGTGGTGATCTGTTCTTTCTCTTTAAGAGACAAGTCATGCTCAGTCCCTCCCTCAAGCCCCACCACTGAGGCAGGCAGATCATCCTTCCTGCTTGCAGCCTCAGTTTCTTCCTTTTCCATCTCCCTCTTTCGAAGAGGCAGCTCCATCTCTCCCTTCTCCCCATCCCCTTGTCTCTCTCTGCCCCTCTCTCTGCTCTTCTCCTTCTCCCCCTTCCCTTCCATAACCCACTAAATAAATATCCAACCTCATTCTGCATGGCGTGCCTATCCATCAGTCTCTCACCTGCCACGTGGTTCCCTGCCCCGGACCAGCCGCCTTTGGAGACCTGCGGCCTGGTCATGGGGCGTGGCGTGCCCATCCATCTGTCTTTCTTCCTGGTCTCGTGCTCTGTCCCTGGCTGGGAATGGCTGCTCTCGGGACCACCTGCCTGCTGCCTGCTCCTGCTCGGGGACCTGCAATGTGGTCTCATGACCTGCTGCCTGCCACCACATGGGCCACTCTTGGGACCATTCTTTGCTGCCTGCTGCCACATGGCCCACTGCCATTGCTTGGGGACCTGCAGCGTTTCTGCCCCTGTAGCCACAGGGAATCTGCAGCATTTTTATTCAGTCCATTTTATTTAGGCCCTAATCCTGGGTTTAGTCTCTCAGTGAATAGAACTCGCCCTTAGGAAGCCCCATGTACTTTGCATCCTGCATCAATAGAATTCATCCTTTTGCTTCTTCCTCTCTAGGTCCAAGCCTTGCGAGTACTGTTTGCCAGTTAACAGAACTCATTCTTATGATAAAGGTCTTGGGAACTTTGCTATAGTGGTGTATTTTGAAAGGGAATTTCTATGTCACCATCCCTGAAGCTTTATTATAAGAACTGTCACATGGAGATTTTTGTCCCAAAGTTCTACTGTTTAAAAGTGTGAGAAAATCAACACAGGATCATACTCTCAGAATGTTTTGATGCAGAGACTGAGCAAATCCAGCTGTTCTGAGTTTTATTCTCACCTCTTGGCTGCTCATGCCTCTGCTGGCTGTGATTCCTGCAGAGATCCCCGCAACATCCTACCTCATGATTTGCAGTTAAACACTCGTGTTTTGTTCCTACACGGTTATGTAAGATGTCCTCCTCTTTCGGGTGAGAAAGCACATCTGGAGCCAGAAGCCTGAGTCAGGCACGTTCACATTTTCTTCCTGCCTGCCTCGTGAGTTAGTAACCCTGGGGACCAGCGGAGGAAACTTACATCTGCCTCAGCTTCTGGGTCAGCTTCTTGGGGTCCTGGTCCATGAGGTTCCTGTCTGTTGCCTGGGTCTCCTTCTGCTTCATCTTGGCGTTGGTTATCTCTTTCATAGGCTAGCAGAGCAAAGGAGCCATAATCAGCCCCAAGTGGATCATGCAAGATTTTCCTCTCAAAAAGTAGCCTGCAGTGGCTTCCCTGGATACCACACCACTCTATCTCACCTCCATTATGGGGGGTGGCATGTCTGGATTTTTGGCTTTCTTTTTTTGTTTGTTTGTTTTCTAAGCAGTTCTAACCTTTCTCCAGGCTGCATGTCAAATGGATGGATGAATGTGCCATTCTACCCTTCTTAAGGGATATTTATAGCAGAGGCTGGTGTTTCCCCACCAGATATGAAAGCAATGGCCAAAACTTTCATAGTAAAAGAAATTTTACATGATTAAATTTTTGGTTGATGTGAGAAAGAGTTTTCCAAGATTAGGACATTTAAAAATGGACAACAGCAACTGTGAATTGAGAAGCACACAGATCCCTGCCAGGAAACACATCCTGTGTTTATATTAACATAAGAGTTTAGTTGATATCCATGGGGGGGGGGCATACTCAGATTCACAGAATTATAAGTGCACACAAAAATTGTAAATCATTTAAAAGCTAGACAGAAGAGAGAGGGTTAAGTATATAGAGAGTTATTGAGTCTGCACATACTAAAGAAACAGGGGAGCCTGCTGGCAAGCTGCAAGTGCACAGGGGGACTTATTAAACGAGGAGGGAGCAAGCAGCTCTTAGTCTTATGAATAACAAATGAAAGAAGCTAAAGTGACCCACGGGGGACATAAAGGCAACAATTTCTTGACTCTGAGGGTCACAAAACACCACAATAGGCTGCTGATTGAATGCATGCCTTTGCTTTTCTTCTGACACTTTCTGGAAAATCAAACATTTGTAGGAGTCAGAGGGACCAAGCAGAGTTAACTTTGGCTCTGTCTCCACGGGAAGCAGCATTTGACAAATATCACGCTAGATGTTTGTCATAAATTTAAGCAAGGGTGCAAAATTTCCAAGCTAAGTAGAAAGTACAGGAATGTCCTAAAGAGTAGCAATCCTACGATTGTTTGTCAGAAACAGCTACTAAGCACACAATGAGATTCAACAGAAGGGAGCAGGCTGGAGAACAAAAGCCAGTCTCCACCAGTTTTCAGAACGTAAAATCTTTTTGCCAGCCCTCGGACCACATGTACCAACAGCATAAGCGTGAGTCACAGTTGCCCCGTGCGTTCACTCAGCTGCGCACTCTGCCTGTCGATGCTGCACCATGTGTTTGTCGAACCGGTGGGACATGACGGAGTTCTCTGACTGAGAGGTCACCCTCGAATGAGCCTCACCTCCTCCCTCTTCTTCGTGGATTCCCTGCTCCTCAGCTCCCTGCACGATGTCATTCTCCACAGCATTGTAATTAACTTGCTGCCTGCCAGGGACATAAATTCAGAAATGAAAATTAACAGGCACAGCTTGGAAAAGGTCATTTATCTTTCAAGACAGAAATAAGTAAGGTGTTTTCAACTTTAAACATAAGCCATAACTTCCAAACATAAGCCATAACTTGTTTCTGAGATTTAGGTACACAGTAAAATACAATAGTGATGCCAGATATGTTTTCAAAGCATACTTTAAGAGGCAAAATGTCATTCCATGAGAAAATAAAGTTAGAACTAAGCCTGCTAGTCTACTTTAAGATCTATTCCACTTATGTATTTGCTTGTTTATTATTTCATGTGTGTGATGTGTGTGTATGTCAGTTTTGTGAGACATGCACCAACATGCTACAGCACATGCCAGGCGGTCCGAAGAAAACCTAGCCTATTATCCTTGATATCAACCTTGTTTGAAACAAAGCCCCCTTTTTGTTGTTTGCCTCCACACACTCCAGGCTATCTAGCTGCAAGTTCCCAGAGATTCTCTTGTCTCCGTCGCCCATCCTATTGTACTAGCCCTGGAATTACGGACTGTGTGCCACTGGACTTAGATTTACACTGACTCTGGGAATTTAAATTTAGGTCCTAATGTTTGTGGGGAAAGCCCTTTATCACCAAGCCACCTTCTCAGTCCATAACCACCACCCCTAGGAGGAAAAAGCTATGCGAAAATTAAGGATCTACCACTTAATTTTCCAATATTTTTTTCTACCGTGTCTACACAAGCGATATGAGCCTGCCCTCTTGCCACAGGTTCCAGGGCTACACATACACAAAGCTGACCTGACACCAGAGGAAGAACCATCTACACCCCCAAGGGAAGGGGCAGGATACCGTAGCTGCTCCGGGTGCTGCGGCTGCCGCTCTTCCCCATGCTCTGCCTGCTTTTGCGGAGCCACCTCCCTGGCCAGGAGCTGCTCCTGCTGCTGTTGCCATAGCAAGTGGTCACGGAGCCTCTGTTGGTGCAAAGCTTCCTGGTGTTCTCTCAGTCTCTGGGCTTCCTCATCCCTCCTTGCTGCCAGTCTCTGCTGTTCTAGCTGCTCCTCATATGGGGGTCGGAAATTCGTCGCTGCCTTGGTGGGATGGTCCACCTGGAACAAAAAGAGTGACGCTGAAGCAGAGAGGTCAGATCCTCTGGGCACTCTCTTCATTCCTTGTCAGGACAAACCCAGAAGGCAGGGCAGGCTTCTTAATGCAGGTGAGCGCCAATTACTCATAGTCTGGTATCTCACGATTTTCTTCTTTCTCTGAATGGCCTTGGCCATCTCATAGCAGACTCGCCAGCTAGAAGGCCGCCTTTCAGTGTGTTCCAGTACAAATGGAACAGAGCACAACATAAGAAGCAAGTTCCACCCTTAATTAAATTTAGGCTCATGTGTTCTGAATCAAGTTGGCACTTGGGAACCCCACACTAATTGCACAATTTGTGAGGTTAAGGCTTTGTCTAGAAATAGGTAAAGACCCAAAGATGCTAATTAAGTCCAACAATAGACATGTAAGTCTCAGGCTAAACAAAATGCCAAATATCAGCTTATCCTATGGAAGCAGAGGGAGAGAGAGAGAGAGAGAGAGAGAGAGAGAGAGAGAGAGAGAGAGAGGTGAGTATGGGTAGAGACCAGGGGTCTCATATTGGCTTGGAACTTGCTGAGTTAAGGCAGGTCCTGTGAACCCCAGGGATCTGCCTGTCTCTGTCGCCCCAGAATTGAGAGTGAATTATACCTTGTTTTGTGTTTGGGTTCTTGGAAATTGAACCCGGGACCGCATGCTTGCAAGGTGGGCCGTTTACTGATCGAGCTGTCACACCAGCCCCAGAAAAAAGATTTTCTTTAAATAAACTATGCATGGATGCAGAGACAATACATACTGATTAGAGGAAAATCAAACAGCAGTTCTTAAAATGAGTTACACGTCTTCCTTCCCTTCCCTCCACAACTGAAATATGCATGCTTGATTATCAGCCAAAGGAAGAGGGCAGAGTTGAGGACCACAAGGCTATGGGGAGGATGGCAGTGGCACTGGGATACAAAGTTTGTGAGGCTATGAGGAGCAGCAGGAGAGGTCTTCACACCTACTAAGGCTGAAGCTTCGCACAGTTTCAAGGCTCAGAGAACAGGAGGACAAATAAAGTCTCTGAGTTCCAAGGAAATCATCAGCACCCATGCGCATTATCGTTGGGTCTGAGTCTGAGGAAAGGGAAGAGAAGTCCCTGGCTGCACTCCGTGTTGGATGGCACTAAGTTCTTTCAAAGACACCGGCTGCTTTTGTTTATTTTGAATGGGTCTCAGATGAGATGTCAGCACCAAGCAGAGCAGGCAGTACCTGAGGAGAGACTGGTGAAAGGTATGCACTCACAGGCATGTGTGTAAGCAGTAAATGTGTAAGCATGTAAGTGGCATGTATGTAAACGGTAAGGTAGTAAAAGTTTTTGATTCATCTTTGACAGCAATGGGGAAAAAGTTAGTGCTATAACTGGAATGATCTTTTTCAAAGAAAGTTAGATATACCTCCATATCAAGATACGCCGGGGGGACTTAGGCATTTTCTGGAGAGGTGCCCAATTGGGAGCTCACCTGCTTGCTGCCCTGTCCAGGACACGAGGCCAAGTGTCTTGTGCAACACTGACAAGGGGAATGAATCTAGGCCTATGAGCAGCTATTGCTCTGATCGCCAACCACCTTTCTGAGCTATACCGTGCCATTGGTCTTACAACAGAAAATTTAAATATAAGCAAAGAACAGTCAGTGAAATCTTTCAAAAAACATTTGTAGAGACTGATTCATAAGGAGGCTTCTTCCCCCCCCCCCCTTTCCCCGTGTGTGTGTGTGTGTGTGTGTGTGTGTGTGTGTGGGCTTCCTAGCTAGGCTATGCTGGCTGGCTAGTGAGCCCCAGGGTCCCATCGGCCCGCCTCCACGCCACTACATCCAGTTTTTTCCACGAACTCTGGGGATCGAAAGCTTGCACCTCACCGAGCATTTCCGCAGTCTCCTTATGTTTTCATTAGTATCTAGAACCAATTTCCCGTCAGAGAGAACTTCTAGGGAGTACCCATGCACCTCAGCTTGAGGGCGGCCATCCAGATGGTGGGCGGCATCCTGTCCCCGCTGATCTCGCCACTCCCGATCCTGCTCCTCTGGCGACGGGTCATGTTCCTCCTCTAGATGCTCTGCCTGCCCCACCTGCTCCATCTCCTCCTCTTCCAGTGCCTTCCTGTGCTCCTCTTCCACCTGATGCTCCTCGGGCTCTCTGGGTTCCACTTGGTTCTGCTCTGCCGGAGCCTGAAAGCCTGTTTCCTTCGGCACGGACGAGAAAGGTTTCTCTTCCGTCTTTCTCGGCACTGCCTCATGGTTCTGCCACACCTCGTTATTTAGAGACACCTAAGATAAGCACGGCACACATACGCAAAATTAACACTTTTCTATTTCAAAAGTAGTGACATCATTCTTTTATTACCACATTGAAAGAGCTACGGCATAAGCAAAATCCTATAGTTTAGAAATACATGCAACCATGATGTAAAAAAGAAACCAGGTGTGATAATGCTATTTACTTCTAACTGTGTCTTTTTACCCAAAGACAGTAATAATCTAGGGAAAATTCTGTCTCAGACAATGCTCGTTGGCGAGGAAAGTGAAGTCTACCAGCAACTGTGTATCCAGAAAACACTTCCCTCAAAAGCCATCTGACTCCAGCTTCCCTTAGAACAGACAGGAAGCAAACAGCAAGGAAAGCAATACAAACCAGAATCCCTCAAACCTCACTCTTTGGCTTAGGAAAGTTTCTTCAAGGTCAACTTTCTCCTTAACAGATGTTTGGAATTACTAGGATAAGATGTAGCGTCAGGTGATGAAGGAGTAGGTTGGCTTCTCATTAGCGCCACTAACGAGTGATCAGAGGGCTTACACTCCTAATAGATACCCATGCTGGTTTAAAATAGTCTCAGCTAAAGACACACAATATTCTTTGTTAGAACGTTTCAGTTCGTGCCAGTGTTTGTAAGCAGACAGACACACAGCTGCTTGTGCTGGGAGAGCCTGGGGAAGGTTCAGACCATCTCAGGTTCATCTTGGATGCTATCCATCTGCTCTGTTGAGACTGGGTGCCTCCTCATCCTCGCGCTCACAAATTAGACTGGCTGGCCCACAAGCCCCAGGGACCCTCCTGCCTCTGCTTCCCCCACACTAGTATAGGCTCCAGTGCTTGGCTTTTTAAATGGGCTCTAGGAATTGAGCTCAGACATGTGGTAAGAATTTTTGCTGAGTTAATTTTCCCAACCCCAATAACATATTAATGTATCTTATTACATCTTGTGTGAACCAAAGGCAGTCTGTGTGTTTATTTTACACTGTCAATACAGAAAACCAAACCAAGAAAAAAACTCTTTTGGGGGGAAAATGTCTTCTCTGCAATCTGTTGATTCATATCCATATTTTCTGTAAGTTTCAAACCTTGCTTTGATCTACATTAGTTAGAAAGATAAAGACACTGGTAGGAAAAATCTGTAGTTCCTTTTCCCTTTTCTTCATCAGAAAAAGTTGCTTTCTTGGTCAGATTAATTTCTTATAATTAGAGGCCTAGGGGCCACACTATGAACAGGTTGAAAGGGGAAGCCCTACTTGGAAGCTGGCAGGGATATAATTATCACTCTTGAAAAAGTCAAGCCTGTAAATCATGAAGTGGGGAAAGAAGCTCTTCCTTCAATATCGCGGACCTTTGACAGTTATACATTTTGACAAAGTCTTCTGGCAAGTTTGCTATAAAACTGCCCGGTATCCATCTGTTGTTGGATAGAGGTTCTACTGTGATATTTAAGATAATCATCAGTGTGACTACAGGGTAAGGTCAGTTCAGGCCCCCTCTCCTCTATTGCTTAGGGTCTCAGCTGGGGTCATCCTTGTGGATTCCTGGGAATTTTTCTAGGGCCAGGTTTCTTGCTAACCCCACAATGGCTCCCTCAATCAAGATATCTCTTTCCTTGCTCTCATATCGTCCTTCCTCCATCTTGACTATCCCATTCCCTCAAGTTCTCCTCAACCCTCCCCTTCTCCCCTTCCTTCTACCGGCTGCCCCCATGCTCCCAATTTTGTCAGGCAATCTTGTCTGATGGAAACAGAGGCAGAGACCCACATCGGAGCACTGGACTGAGCTCCCAAGGTCAGGCTAGAGAGTGGAAGGAGTGAGAATATGGACAAGGAGGTCAAGACCATGAGGCGTTCACCCACTGAGACAGTTTGTCTGAGCTAATGAGAGCTCAGCAACTCCAACTGGGCTAGGTGTGAACGAGCATGGGATCAAACTAGTCCCTCTGAATGTGGTTGACAGTTGGGACAGACTGAGGGGCCACTGACAGTGGCACTGGGGATTTGTCTTTACTGCATGTACTAGCTTTTTGGAATCCTATTCTCTTTGGGTATATACCTTGCTCAACCTAGATATAGTAGGAAGGGCCTTGGATTTGCCACAGGGCAGAGTGCCTTGTTCTCTCTTTGGATTGGAAGGGGTTGGGGTGGTAGGATATGGGGAGGGAGTGGGAGAAGGGGAGGGAGTGGGAATTTGGATTGGTATTTTTTTAAGTAATAAAATAATAATAATAAAACAAAACTGCCCTGTAGAAAATATTTCTCTCAAGGGCTCTAATACTTTCAAACACCTGCCATTTATCCCCACTCTGCCCCCGTGAGGAATGGTGGGGCCGATAACTACTATCTCCAACTCACAGAAGGAGCAAACCAAACTCTGAATCATGGATGGTGAATACAGTGAACTGGAAGTCAGTCTAGCAGAGCAAAGGGTCAAAGGAAAGCCATGTGATTCTATCATGCTGTCTTAAACTTCTGAATAAAAAGCCCCATGAAAGAACTGGGTTGTAAGGACTTCAAGTCTGTTTGTGAAGGAATGCTCTGGTGATGCTCAGAACATTCACATGACAACTCTGACAACTCCATTGGTGTTGACGTCATTATCACCATAAGATGGCCATTGGAGACAAGACTTCTCAATCTTTTACTGCAAGCTTGTAACAGTATGCATGTGGAGGCCAGAGAACACCTCTTCACCTTCCTCCATTTGGGTCCTGTGAATTAAACTCAGGTCATTAATCCTGAGAGCTAGGGTCTTTCCGTGTTGAGCCATTTTGCCAGCCCACACAAGTAACTTGTAAGAATTAGTGATCAGCAGGATCACACTGGTGATGCTCCACTTTTGAGGCACACTCAAGCAAGTCTTGGTTTTCACTAAGAACAAGAAAAACGTGGATCGTGATCAGGTTACATGGGTATCTTAATATGATTTTGGCATGCTCTATATAGATCCAGCAATGTAGCCAAATTCCATTCCATTAACATTAACAACAAAATGGGTTGGCACATAATATTCTCATGCTATTCAAAACCTTTTCCCCTATTCAAAGGAAAGAGAAGTCATCTTGCTCTCAAATATTCAGATCCCAGAGTCCCTTTAATGCATGTCAATTTACAGAAAGACCAAGCCAGTAAATGCTACAGCTTTAATTATCAGTGTTTTTTCCCTAGACTAGCTGAATTGGTTAGAAATACAAATCCCCAGGCCAAACCTCAAATTAGCTGAACTGGAAAGTGGAGCTGTGGCTGTGAAGACTGAGTTGAAATGTTCCCCTTCGGGGATGCTGATGTATAAGAACTTCTAGGAATCTGCTGGGTAGGAAGAGGGAGCTGTACAGAGAGCATTTCTCCTCTGGACAGCTCCACAGGGAATGTCACCAACCGGGGACAGCAGGCCACACCGCTCACCTCTCTTAGCTCTCCTGTCGGCTTCTCTCTTGTGTTGTAACCTTGTGGAGTCCCCCGGGGAAAGGAAACGTTTAGCTGCTCTGCTGGCTCAGGATTTCGAAAGCTCGGGATCCTGTTCAGAGTATCTTTCAGTTGTTTATATTCTGCGACCTGAGTCTGCATAGAAACAGTACAGTTGGGAGAAAATCATGCAATTTGATGAGAGGAGACAACAGCCATACATTAATTCATTAGATGGCCTTTTAGGTCCACTGGATGACTAGAAAGACATTAAACCTAAGGTTGTTAGCAAAGGTGCAGACTGCCTTCATGCACTATAGGTCTTCTCTTAGGCCATGCTGGGCCATTTCTGAGCACATGCAAATTAGAATCAGAATTGAGAGACTGAAAAAATATCCAAGACATGTTAGTTTCCCAGGCTACGTGAGTCAAAAGAAGACCTTTGTCAATCATTCTATTAGGAACATCATTAATAAAGGACAGCTATGAGATCAACGTTTTACTATATTAAAATCGACTTAAAGACTTACATGGTCATTGAAATTCAGGCCCCATTAAAAGTATGCCTGAGCTATAACATTCAATGGAATATCTGTCATCTATCTATCTATCTATCTATCTATCTATCTATCTATCTATCTATCTATCTATCTATCATGTATGTATGTATGGTATGTATCTATGTATCTACGTACATATCTATCTATCTATCTATCTATCTATCTATCTATCTATCTATCTATCTATCTATCTATCTATCATCTATCTATCTATCTATCTATCCTCTCTTTCCCTTAGTTGATTTATGTTCAAATCAGGTCCTTTATCTTATTTTCAACACTGTTTTCTAGACTATGCTCTGCGGCAGCAGAGAACGGTGACATCGTGGGGAAATGAAGCTGTTTCTTCTTCATCAATTCTGAATGTATTTTTGGCTTCAAGTGCCAAAGGCCGTGTGCAAGCAGGGACTAGTATAGGACAGGAATGCTCCCACACAGATGTGTCTGTGTATTTTGATGTGGGAGGTACAGACGTGTGTGTGTGTGTTTAACAAGGGGCTAGAAAGGTAGAAAAAAAGCCAGTAACTTTTAAAAACACAGTAGATCTGTCATACACACATTTCATGCCCCCTACCACCCTCATCCTAAAACCAGAGTTACTGTGTGAACAAAACACTTAGAACTCATAGAACTCAGGTTCTTCCACACCTAGGGAAAAACTCTTTTCATTTTTTTAATGTGTGTGTGGTTGCTGTTGTGTACATATAGGAGAGGCATACAGGGTATGTGCAAATATGCATACAAGTGTGTGCACAAGCGTGTGGCAGCCCGAGGTCAACATCAGATGACTTTTCCCTATCGCTAGTCATCTTTATTTATTTACTTTTCAAGGAAAGGCTTCTCATGAACCTGAAGCTTATTGTTTCAGCTAGGACGGCTCCAAAGAGCTCAAGGACCGACCCGTCTCCCACCAACTCAGAGCTGGAATTCTGTTTATGCTTCTTTGTCTAAACTTCTCTGTCAGGGTCGGGGACCCCAACTCAGGTCCTCTGGCACCATACTGATTATGTCAGCTCCCCAGCTCTGTTCTGTCTCTTCTAGTTTTCAAAAAATGAAGATGTTAGCTGGCTAAATATGTACCAGAGGAGTGCTCTCTTATAATTCATGTAAAAATGTAGCATGTAGCTGGCTGTGGCCTTACCTCAGAAATCAATCAGAACATTTAGGAATCATCTTTGGAAACCAAACAAAGGAAAACAAAGGGCATTTCCATAGTAATGCTTTTCTGTGGAGGGATCTATCAAATTCAATCCCATACATTCTTTGTCTTTTTCTCCAAGACAGTGGTTCTCAACCTGTGGATCATGACCCCTTTGGGGGTTGAACAACCCTTTCACAGGGGTCACCTAAGATCATCTTCATATCAGATTTTTACATTCTGATTCAAAACAGCAGCAAAAGGAAATTTATGAAGTAGCAATGAAAATAATTTTGTGGTTGCAGGTCACCACAACATGAGGGACTGTATTAAGAGCATTAGGAATGTATTACAGCATCAGGAAGGCTGAGAACAGCTGCTCTAAGGTGTGCAAGCCGTGAAGGTAGTCTGGTTGTGGTTTTGATATTAGCGCATATTAAGGATCACATTAAAATATGTAGAGACCGTAGTCTCCACTCCAGAAAATATACTTTCAAAGAACATTTTATTTTTAAATTATTTACATAGGTGTGTCTTTGTTCAGATATACAGACAGTGAATGCAAGAGTCTCGTGGTCAGGAGAGGGTGTGGGGTCCCCAGGAGCTAGAGTAGTATAAGCCTCTGGATGCGAGTGATGAGAAATGAACTTCAGTTCTCTGCAAGAGCGGTGTCTGCTCCAACTGCTGAGTCATCGTCCTAGGCCCAAGCAATTACAGTTCACAAGGTCTGGGGAAAGGCCACACACCTGTGCTGCGGAGTAGGTCTCAGGTCTCATAAACACAGCCAAGGATGTGACTTTAATACCAGGCACCGAAGTCACAATTTTGGAAGGGTGGGCACTTTTCTCAGGCTAACTACTTAAGTTCCTTTCCATCTCAGTTTACTAGATTATTTGGTTATAAAGGAACACAGGGTATATACTCGATTATGAAGATTTTTTAAATTAATTTTATTATTATGGATGTGTGATATTTTGTGTGTCTCTCTGTCTCAACTCTCTATCTGTAACTTTCTTGCTGTGTGTGTGTGTGTGTGTGTGTGTGTGTGTGTGTGGCTGCATGCCACAGCACATCTGTGGGTGTCAGGACTTTCCTTCCCCATCTGGTGTGGCAAGCTTTTACCCACGAGCCATCCATAAGCCCTAGGTTATGAAGATTAAATAAAATTTTTAACTATATTTAAAAGTTAACCTGTCAAGAAAGAACGTCGAAAGAGGATTTTGCGTAAGAGATGTAGAAGCCAGAAATAACAATTTTCCCTTCCTTGGAGATTTGGATAATGTTGTGATATGATGTTATTTGCTGACTATGTGAATATTTGAAGTTTAACTCTTTTGTGATGGCAACGGAAGGTTGGTGTATTAGCCGGTGCTCAGGTTCTGAGGACTGAATCCTCATAAATGAAGTTAGTGCCTTCATCAAAAGAATCTAGGAAGTATTCTTGGTCTCTGCACCACGTGACAATACAAGAAAGCCAGGAGCCAACAACCCAAAGGAGGGTCCTCCTGAGAGTCTGAATGGAGGCATTGTAATCTGGGACTCCCAGCTTCCGGAACTACGACAAATCTGTTGTGTCTAAGCCACCAGTCAATGGTGTTTTGTTACCTCAGCTCAAATTAATAGAGACATATGACTCTAATTAAGGAAATTAAGGGGTGCACTAGTTACAACGTAAGTATTAAGACAAAACGAACAAACAACTCATAAGGCATAACTCTGATCATCCAATAATCAAAATACATTAAGTTACAAAAGCAGTTAAAAATACTAATCAAACAAATAGAAAATACACATATTTTAGTGTATGTGTGTGTACAAAATTACTTTTTTGTTGCAAAATTCTTTCAGGGTTTGGGAGGGGAAACTAGGTGGATTTCTGGGGGTGACTGGCATCAATGAGTTCCAGAACACGGAGAGACTGTCTCAACATGCACGATATCCTGAGGAATGACATTTGAGCTTGACCCTATAGCTGTCACCGATACACATGTGCACACACAAATGCACATAATAACAGCAAGTCCAATGTTGGCTCAGTAACACTGCTAATGTGTTCCGTGAAGAACTTGGTTTGCGCCATCAAAGGACCATTCTAATTCTATGTCTGCACATTGTCAGATTGTTGCTTATTGGGATGTTCATGGCTATTACAGAGCAGTATTCAAATCAATTTACCCCCTTTTCTTCTGTGACCCTCACATAAAACACCCCTTGACAAATGTTAGGAAGAAGACAGCGTCTAGAGCCAACTGGTTCACACACAGGTGGCAACCCTCGAGAGCAACTGAGTAGTAGAGAGACACCCAGTTGATAAAGGTCCCCACGGAGGGGCAGCTCACAGGGTCCTATTCCTAGCTGAGGAAGCTATGGGCAGCTGATGGCTGCTGGGACAGGGATAACCGTTTTTCTCTCTGAACAGGGCCACTGTTAGGTTCCCAGGGCTCCGTCGTATGGCTCCACAGCCACGGACATTTAGTGGATGCAGTGAAACAAAGGGAAAAAGGAGAGGACATGAAGTTGGGAGGGAGATGGGTTGAGGGCTCAAGGGAATTGCAGGGGGAAATGCTGGGTGAACAGCATCATGCATTGTATACATGTATGAAATTAACAAGGATTAGCTTAAAATATTAAAGAAAGCATTAATGTGAGAGCACACTTAAACTATAAAGCAAAATGAATTCTTTTTATCTTTTAACAAAAAAAAACAAACCACTAGTCCCCTAAATGCAAAAAGAGAATCTTTGGAATAGTCCTAGCTAAATGTATTAATTATAGCTTTTAATAATTTTATAATGGCAAAAGTGAGTGACGAGGCCACTCCTACTTCCTCAGCTCTCAAGCTGTGAAGCACTCACTTAGATATCACCTTAACAAGCTCTCCATAGCTAGGATTTGATTGCTTATTCATTTAACAGACATATATCAAGCATCTGGCTTATGCCAGGGGCTACACTACTCTCTGAACAAATGGAGATCGGGATTCTTGCTTTTCCTTTTCCACTGACCCTTCCGCTTCTCTGTCATATGAACAGTCCTATCTAAGCCATATCCTAAAAGGAGTATATGCATATAGGCTGGGATACTGGAAATAAGGGCAGGAGCAAAGAATGGTGGGAATGATTAATTTAGGTAGTCAGCCTCTTACAACTTTGTATACCCTTTAATAAGAGATGACACAGGCCAGAGAGGTGACACTTGCCAGACACAGGGGCTACGCTGTGAGTTAAATATCAGAACCTTTCATGTAGGACAAAGTAGAGGCAGTACTATAGTCATGAACAAAAGGCAATGCAAAGTTTATCTAGTAGTCCCCTCGGTGACTCTGAAAAGCATGCATTGTCCCGGCCATTAAAAGTGCCCTCAGAAGGAACTCCCTGAAGACCCTGGTGAAAAACTTCATGCATAAAGGAATTCAGAAACAGTAAGCAGACTGTAAAAGGACCCAACATAGGCTGCTTCCCTCCTAACCTGTGCAGCAGCCAGTGCACTCTTGTGGTCTTCCAAAGTCACTACAAGCCGTTCATGCTCGGAGAGTAAATTCTTATGCTGTTGCTACACAGAAAAGAAGTTTACACATTGAGCTATATTAAAGTCGCAAAACAAAAACTCTTTGGTGTGGCCACCTAAATGTTACTCGCTTGTTGTTGTAGCGGCAGCGGTTAAGTTGAACAATTCCTGGAGGGAGGAATGATTTAATGAGGTATTCTAAAATCTATCAAAAGGGCTACCCAAATAAACCTTTCATCAGTGGTCAGTTTTGGTAAATTAAGACTATTTTAAAGTGCAATCGTCCAACTAAAGAACGAGTTCAGTATTGGTACAAATATTCAGATGCCCTAGGTCACCTTGAGTTCATGATGCTGAGGTGGCAAAAGTACCAGTTATACTCCAGGTAAGCAAAGATCATGACAGTAATCCGGGTCTGCAAAGCAGATCAATTAGGGAATGAATTAATAAAAAGAAAAAGCTTTATTTTTATTTTTTGATGTGTGTGTGTGTGTGTGTGTGTGTGTGTGTGTGTGGTAGTGCTGGTGATGGTCACTATGTATGCATGTGAGTGCCGTGTCCACAGAGGACAGATGAGGGCACTGGATTCCCTGGAGCTGGAGACATTGGTGGTTGTGAGCCATGGTACTGGGAGCCAAACTTGGTTTCTCTGCCAGTGCAGCAAGCACTCATAATTTCTGAGTCATCTTTCCAGCTTCCTGGAATGACTTTTGAAGCCATTCTGCAAAATAAAAGAGATAATTTCCCCAGAGCCAAATATGTGGTTTCACCTTACCTTGACATCTTGAAGCTGTGTGTGAATGTCTTGGTGCGCTTTTCTTAGTTGTTTATTCTCTTCTCTCAGATTGTATACAGTTTCTATTTTATAACAAGAACAATCATACATAAATCGTGGTAATTCTCTTATTTTTGATGCCATTATTTGAAACCTGAAAACTTACATAAAAATGTGTTTTGACCTTTAACAGTAAAATATTCCAAATCCACAAAAGATTGTATCAGGCACACCACCTGGGTTTGAAGGCTCACTGCAAAATGACCTGTGTCATTGGCTGAAGCCTCTGGAAACAGGCTATGCATTACACAGGAGGGCAATAATTTTAATCACACAGGTGCTGACAAACATTTCTGTTGATAAATGATCCCTTGGGACTAAAATTAATGGGCAGGTGCTCTCTGACGTGAGCATCTTCACAAAGGAAAAGTATCTTCATGTTTTCTGTAGCTCTTATTCCTTCTATATGGACTATTAAAAATTTACTATATATAAATCTTGCTTTAAAAATGATGAGAAAGAGGATGGAGAGATGGTTCAGATGGAAGAGCACTTACTGCTCTTCCAGAGGATCCTGGTTCAATTCCCAGCACCCATAGGGCAGATCACAACCATCTGTAACTCCACTCCACTTCTGGGGTATCTAATGCCCCTTTCCAGAAGCATGAGGCATGCTCACGGTGTCAGCCATATATGCAGGCAAAACACCATATAAATAAAACTAAAACAAAACAAAAAACCAAAGGGTTATATATAAGGGAGGCTGCCAGTCAGTGTACCTACTAAAGCTAACTGCAATACATAATATATAGATCTTACAGTGCCTGTGTATAGCACCTGTGTGTGTTCATGTTGACATGGTGCACAAAGATATCTCTAGCCCTATCAAATACCTTTCAGCTTAGAAAGCTCTTGTTCCTTTTCTTGCTGAAGCTGCAGGTATCTCTGCTTGTGGTCATTGAATGTTCTGCTGAAGTCTTCCCCTTGCTTACGATGCTCCTCTTCCAAATCACTGTGCTGCTTCTTCAGCTCCTCATGCTGGCTCTGCAAGACGAACACTTGAGCAAAGACATGTTCCCTGAATCACGCAAGAGTCTATTTCTCAGCCACATGGCCTTTCTTTCATCAGAAGATGAGGGTGAGCTCACGTAAGGTTTTTGTGTAATTCCTTTACACTTCCTTTACTCTTCAACTGAGACCATGGGAAAATACAAATCTCCCCTTGGTTTTAATAAGAGTAAGAAGGTAGTTTAAGAGATGGAAAATGATGGATTCTTAGGGTATTTCCTGGATTCAAATTACCATAGAAACAAGGTAAAGGTAATGATAAACTTAACCTTAGCCACTTTGTTTATTTTCTCTACTTAGCAAGCAAGATCAAAACTCCTTATGGGAGGATTTGGGGCAGCTCCATATTAAGTTATGCAAATCTGAAAAGGATCACGACTCGTCATGGTATAGTATTTGCACATATCCACTATCATGTTTTCAATCATTTCTAGATTGCTCATGCTAACCAATTCACTATAAATACTGTTGACTGCAATGCCAAAGACATAATAGCAAGAGAAAGTCTGAATATGTTCTCTATGCACACAATTCCCTTCTAGATATCATAGAAATACACAAAGGCAGGGCTTGGACCCCAGAGGACCACTCTATTCAACATATCCTTGATTTTCAGTGTTCTAGTAATCTAGTTTGAAAGAGTGTTGGGTGTAGAGGAGAGGGAGAGGGGACTGACTGTCTTCCCTTTGAGGAAAGGAATGTATTGTTTCTAGAATTAACTTCTACTTATTTGATTTTATATTATAATTCTGCACTGCCGTCACAAGTTATTTAAATTCTACATTCCCCCAATGGTTATGTGGACGGATGCCCTGCTTTATGTCATGCACTGCACTCTTGAGGATGGGAGAGATTCTGGTTTCAATAGGAACTGTGCGCTCTGCTGATGTAAAAGCACAGAAAACACTAAGCTAACACACAGGGTGAGGGTGAATGAGGTGGGCACACAGTGGGTTTGCACAGGGTGCTGCATGCTAACACACAGGGCTGATGAGGGGCACACAGTGGACTCACACATGGTGCTGCATGCTAACACACAGGGCTGATGTGGGGCACACAGTGGGTTTGCACATGGTGGTGCATGCTAACACACAGGGCTGATGTGGGCACACAGTGGGTTTACACATGGTGCTGCATGCTAACACACAGGGCTGAGGTGGACACACAGTGGGTTTGCACATGGTGGTGCATGCTAACACACAGGTTGATGTGGGGCACACAGTGGGTTTGCACATGGTGCTGCATGCTAACACATAAGGCTAATATGGGCACACAGTGGATTTGCACGTGGTGCTGCATGCTAACACACAGGGCTGATGTGGACACGCAGTGGACTCACACATGGTGCTGCATGCTAACACACAGGGCTGATGTGGGGCACACAGTGGGTTTGCACATGGTGCTGCATGCTAACACACAGGTTGATGTGGGGCACACAGTGGGTTTGCACATGGTGCTGCATGCTAACACATAAGGCTAATATGGGCACAGTGGATTTGCACGTGGTGCTGCATGCTAACACACAGGGCTGATGTGGGCACGCAGTGGACTCACACATGGTGCTGCATGCTAACACACAGGGCTGATGTGGGCAGGCAGTGGGTTTGCAAATGGTGCTTCATGCTAACACACAGGGCTGAGGTGGGCACATAGTGGGTTTGTGCATGGTGCTGCATGCTAACACACAGGGTGAGGGTGAATGAAGTGGGCACACAGTGGGTTTGCACAAGGTGCTGCAGACTCTGCTACTCCTCACTCCCAGCTCAATGGAATCAATAACTCTCTTGTTTTCCTTTCTGTGGTTTTGGTCTTCCTGACACATGATAGTTTTACCCCATGTCCAAGGAAGGAAGATGCTTAATTAATAAATTGTGTTCTTGGAGTAGATAAAAGTACATCAATTAAACATTAGCAACATAAAGGAAGCTTTTGAGTTCTACACACTCCATTCTGTCTAAAAACCACCATGAGAGACCAAGCAAAGAACTTTAAAGATACCAAAGAGATCATTTAAAAAAGTAGATAACCAGAGAGTCTATTATATAAGAATTTAGCCACTTTTTTTGTATAAAGGTAAAAAATCATGCTGAGGCCTGAAACTACAGAAAATTTTTAGACAACTATGACTACATATGCTAGGCCAACTTTCTACAAACCTTCTCCATTTTTACATTATAGATAGTTAATTAGTTCAAATATTGCCTATGCCTTTCTTCATTCATATAGGACATTTTACTTACTTTCAGCATCTGATGCTGGACATTCAATGCACTGTATCTGCTATTGGAATCTTGCTGTAAATAAAAGAAAATCAAATCAACAAAAGATAGCTGATCTGGGCCTTTTGCTGAGGACAGCTTCACTTGCTTAATAAAAGATTTTTCAGTTTTGCTTTGTAAGCTAACACAAATTCTGTGATGAGACAGTTTATCTTTAGAGACATCTCATTTATTTATTGATTTACTTAGCAGTATTGAAGATAAAACTCAGGGCCTTGCATGCACTTGGCCATCACCGACCACTGGGCCACCCCCTAAGAACTCCTATTGCTTTATTCAGCAGCAGAAACAAGGTTTCAATTTTCTCCTTGGTTTGTTAGAGTTTATTAATGTAAAGAACAGGGATGGAATCATACAATAGTAAGTTGACAGGGCTCTTAGAAATAATTTGGTTCTGTTTCTCATAATTTAAAGAAGCCTAGAAGCCCAGACACACAATGAACTTCTGAAAGCCACGGTGTATGGTTAAGACAGAGTTTAGGTGCCAGGGTTAGGAGCAGACCTCACAAACTCAGTGTGTCTTGCAGGAGGAAGAGAAGGACCTTTCTTCCCTCAACTTCACGTAATCTTCGTTTCCCCCCAGGGAACATGGTTGGGGCTTCTAAAACCAGACTAAAACTAGAGCAAGCCCTCCATAAAGCAGCGGAGGGGGAATGGGCTGGAGCCCAGGTTGATGATGGCTGAACTCTGCCTTCTCCTCCCATGTTCTTGACCATCCCTGCAGTCTAAGGGAGCAGCTGTCCACACAGGCCTCCCAGGTCCAACATCCTAGGCTTTCACTCCCAATCAATATACTGGCGACACCTGGAACATGCCCCCCTTCGTTCCCTAGGCTGGTTTATCTTTGCCCAGCACACTCCTGCTGTGCTCTGTCACCACACAGTTGCGTGCTCGTGTTTTCTTTCCATAGCTCCTAAAATAAACAACATTTATGCTTTATCATCTCATCGCCCATCCTTCCCTTTTCTTTTCTTTTTAGTTTATAAAGAAATTACATTACAAAATACACAATTGTGTGCACACAGGCCCGGTTGGGGCTTCTCAAAGCAAGTAAGCGTTGAAAGCTAAAAGGCTCTCCCAAGCAATTCCAAGAACTGACTTTTCTCCATTTTAAAATCCCTAAACACTAATGTTTTATTCAACTAACACTCACACATTTTTCTAGTGTAAGAGAAAGATTGGATTTTTTCCAACCAATTTTAACTTTAAAATATTTTTGAATGTCAACATCACTCATTCTGTCTATAATTCATTCTTCAGATACTTGCAAATGCCAGCTCTAAGGCAGATCTCTTGTTTGATAGCATTTGAATAAGGCAAACAGAAGTCTTACATGTCATAGGAAAGAGACACCATGAACAAATAAAGGAGCGAATAAAAAAATGATCCTCCCTGCTGGCCACCCACAGTAGCACATGCTGGTCATTCTAGCACTAAGGCAGCAGGGCATGGGAGGAGCAGGGGGTCAAAGTCAACCTTTGCTACACGATGATTCTGAGAGCTTCTTGGGAATAAGAGGAACCATCTCAAAACTCCAGAGCCAAGCCAAGCAACCAAACAAAATCTTCACTTCACATAGCATAGTGAGGTAATCTCAGTTCACCATCAATGTGTCCAGATGCAGGGCAAAGTAAGTTTTAAATGAACAATGCTTCATGTTTTCCTCTTGGATTTTTTTTTATCAGAAATGCATGTCCAACATACAATGCTGGTGATCGACAGAGTACAATTTTTCACAGTAATATTTTTGTCTCTCTCAAGGTTCATGAAAACAAATTAAACACCATAACAGAGCAAAGCCTTACCCTTCCTTTGTTCAGTGTTTCTTGTGCTTCTAACTTATAAACAAGGAAATCTAGCAAAGATAAAAAATGCAGAAAAAGAAAGTGATAAGTCAATCCATTTTAAAACTTTTTGACATCTCAGAGAAAAAAGCTGTACTTTACTCAGACTTGCAAAAACGTTTTCGGTTCGAATCAATCTATTTGGTGATTTATGTATTTCATCTTACTTCTCAAAGCTTTGGAAAACATATGACAAAGCGTGCCGTCTTCCGCTTCCCCTTCTATCTGTGAATCTTGTGTCCCCAGAATCCGTGTTTTAATCAAGTGACTAATAGTGCACTTACAATATCTCTGAAAAGCTTCCTTCGAAACTGAGAGGCAGGGGGTGCATTTGGAGACAGATGATTTATTGCTATCCACCAAAGGGCACACCATGCCCTTCAGGAACTGAAAAGGCAAGCCATCTTCCATGCCCTGAAAACTTTGTTATCCACTAGATGGCGCCATAAAATCACTCCATAATGATAAGTCTCAGAATTCTCAAGTCTGTTCAACCCAAGAGAGTATTGCCCAGAATCCAGCACTCATCACTGAATCTAACCTTCTACTCTACCAAGGGAGCCAAGAGCTCAAATTCCGAGATTCATCACAAAATGTTAATAAATAAAAAATAAGAATGCAGACACCTTCCGGCAGCTAGACGCTGGAGTGAATGCCTTCCTAACAAGCCCTGATGACAGTGAACAGCATTGCCAGGGTCACCTGCTCATTTCTGACTGAGAAATTTTTCATGAAATAATAATAACAACTGCTTCATTCAAAGGATTCCAGGTAGTGTTTTAATTCACATGCTACAGATATGTAAGACGGGGTGTATGAAAAGTGCCATGTTCTAAACCATGCATGTTTTCCCAAACCCCAACCGTGGACAGAGGTTTGCTGCATTTGAAATACACCTGTGTTCTACAGAAGGGAAGTCATGTATTATTTCTGAAATAATTTGTGTGTCGATGTACGATCCTCATGAAGGCTGCAGAATCAGAATGAGCCTATAATGCACAGGCTTCTCTACGGGAATGGGGGAAGTGGAGACCTCTGAGTCACGATCTGATGATAAAGCTCGCACATCTTCCACTTACTATCTGACCTGAGTTCCCAAAGGAGAAGAAAAGGCTACTTCCCCGTCGCTGAGCCTGTATAAAATGTTGGCAGCATGCCGAGCATTGACAGCTCTTTCTCTGTCCACCTATAGCACTGGCTTTGGGGGCTGATTTTAGAAGCGACTTAGCAAAAAAAAAAAAAAAAAATACAAAAGCAAAAAGCATCATAGGTCAAGTAATGATACATCAAAGAAGAGTAGCTCGGGCTGTCTTACCTTCCTTTGCTTTCTTGTGCTCAAGCCTTTCCTTTTGCAAAGATTTCTCTAGTCTTGATCTGTGTTCGTATACAACTGGAAAAGGAAGAGTTAAATTTGTCAGGGAACTAAAAGGTCCAGAGAAAAATTCACGGCAATTTTAAAAACATAAACCTCATCTAATTACAGTAAAAATACGAAGTCTGACATCTGGAGTAGAGAGTAAACAGGGAGATGTATTCAAAGATCCGTATTCTATGCAAGCAATATGCACAAGATACACACATGCTGTAGGGCGCAACTCCGGGAGGGATCCTTAGCAAACACTGATATGTTTGTCAGTTAACACTGACATCAATAGCCAGCACCTTTTTCCTCCGCTGCCTCTTAACTACATCCGGGAGGCTCAGCACATCTCTTCCCAGGCTACTGTGTCCACTTGCAAGACTTCAGTCGCAGTGCACACAGCATTTGCACCCTTGCATGCATTCCCTGCGATCACTTCCCTGGTAAGTACCAGAAGAGCATTTCCCTGTCGGTACCCCTTATCTGCAAAGTCGGTCCCAAAAGCAACTGCCACGAAGAACAGCACGCCGCTATGATTGCGCTAAGGGGAGAATCTCTTTCCACTTCCTTCGTGTTGGAGCCGGCATGGAAAAGAGACACAGTGAAAGAGGATGGGGGACTCTCCAGAGACCTCATGAAGGTGCCCACAAAGAAAGTCAGGCTCACTATCCATGAGAGCAAACCGATGTTCATTCTGGAAGGTCTCCTGCCTTTTCTGCCCTCTGCTTATTCATCCATGATGAAGAAGCCAGAGGTGTTTGGAGAGTATGTGGGAAGACAGGCGCGCTCACCACAGCTCTTACTACACTGGTGAATTGATATCTGTCGCAAGCAGAAACTGCAAGCGAGAGACACTTCACCGTGGAATGAATGAGATATGATACATTAGACTAGACTAGACTAGGTCAGACAACGCAACCAAAAAACTAATGCTGTGTGTATATAGGTAAGCCACTGAAGAATTCAGAGGTATTTGATTTTGTTCGAATTCCCAAAGGAGCCTTAGACACCAACAAATGTGTCTCAGACTTTCTCTGGGAAAAGAAGGCTCAGCTGCAGAGTGGTTTGAACAGGCAGTGAGGGCTGAGAAAAGGATAAGTTCAATTGCAGATGTACCCTCCAAGTCCTGTTTGTCCAGCATTATGTCAACTATGATCTCATTCTCCGGCAAGCTAAGCCAATTCCATTGCTCCATTCTTTGATCAGACCCAAGTACCCCTGGGCTATATACAATTCCACCCACTTTGGTCAATAGCTGTCTACATACAACACAAGAACTGTCTCCACACAAGCGGCTACTGCCAAAGTTCTCAGGGACCCAGCAACTCCCCTTCTTTTTCTTCTGCCATGGCCCCTTGCTGATGAAGGCATTGCCAGCTTTTCTGCCCATTCTGTCATAGATAGCTTCCTGTCACTCGTGACTGCTGCTCTCCTTTCTTTGTGGCCTCGATTTGTACTAAAATCCCCACCCTGACTGATTTCTAGAACCAGAAAGGCAGGAAAAGGTAAGTGTTTTTGTAGCAATTATGATATGCATATTGTTTGTTCATTGGCAATAATATTGGCCTATTTCCTTTTACTTGAAAAATCTGCTTGAAGAGATGGCAAGAAACCATTTTTCAGTTCATTAGAAGCCAGAAGCCTATCTTTCCATAAAAATTCATAGGTAGTAAAGAATGACCAGATAGAATCTTTAAGTGCTTCTAGAAAAACACAATCACTATCATACACATACATACTCATAAACACACACATGCATGTGCGCGCGCGTACACACACACACACACACACACACACACACTTCTTTCAGCATGTATTTTTCAGGCTTTTGAGCGAGTGATTTATCTAGTGAATTACTGTTTCTATTAGAAGAAAGATTGCTAATCAATCCTTGCCACCTGTCTCTATCTTTCTACTTATACTCCGAAGTCAAGGGCATCAGTCACGATGAACGAAAGCCACACAACGGCACATAATGGATAGTCTCACAGCACCAAACACATCTGGTGGGGGACGTTTAAAACAGTGGTCCAAACCTGACATTCTAACTCTTGAATCTGATGCAAGCCTACACAGGAATAAGATGTAAAATGTAAGCTCCCATGAAAAATAAATAAATAAAAATAAATAAATAAATAAACAAAACTCTGTAATACTCATCTCCTCCACGGCTTGTTGAAAGAGGCTGTAATGTTTTCCATGCAGCAAAGAACAGAAAGAGGGCTCACTTCCACTTAAAAAAAATAAAGGAAAGAAAAACTTTTTAGGAGTTTAAAACAACATGGCAGCTTCCATGGTCATTTGGCATTTCAACACTGTCTTTCATCTACAAGTTAAAAAAGAAACACTGTGTGCATCAGATTCCGGGTGAAAGACTATTCTCAGAAGTTCAGAGTAAAATGTTTCAGCTCAAAATCGAGAAGCAACTCTTGCAGGGGCTGGAGAGATGGCTCAGTGGTTAAGAGCTTTTGTTTCTTGTGCAAAGGACGCAGATTTGGTCACCAGCACCCACGTGATGGTTCGCAACCACTAGTAACTCCACTTCCAGGGGATCAGGACACCCCCTTCTGATCTTCACGAGCACCAAACATGCCTGTGGTACACATACACACAACACACTCAGACACGTGAAATAGATAAATCTTCAAAAGTTTTAAAAGAAAACAACAGTCAAAAACCCCACAGAAAACACTACCAAATGTCTTGACTTCTTAAACCAATTTGGCAGAAGCAACAATGGCCCATGTTTCTGTTTTTGTTCTTTTCTTCCCCTTCAGCTCTTACTACAGTATAACGTCTTACCAAACCTTGGCTAAGCATCACATAGTTCAACTGGTAGAACACTTAACCCTTGTCAGTAATCAAATTTTAAACAAATAAATTTGTAAGTTCAAAAAGGGTGGCTATAGAAAGACAGCCAGGTAACAAAAAAGAGGGGAAATCAATTCAAAGCAATACATAGAGTTCTCAGAACAGGATGTTTTAAAGGCTTCTGGGTAATTTTAGGACTAAAATCAGGTATTTATGATAATCTGAGTGTGTGTGTGTGTGTGTGTGTTTTATACACATTTCTATGGATGTGTTTGAGTATACATGAGCATGGAGAGACAAGACAGACATCAGGCATCTTCCTTGTTGTCCTTCTGTCTTGTTTCCTGAGACAGACCATTCAAGGAACCTGAAGCCTATCCATTCAGCTAGGCTGGCCTGCCAATAAACTAATTCCACGGGCTCCACTTGTGAAGTCCCCAATGTCAGAGGTACAGATGTGATCCACGGCACCTTGCTCTTTACATGAGTGCTGTTCGTGTTTGTTGTTCTCTCCCCAGCCCCATGATATAGCCTTTAAGAATCTAAATGACCCTCAACTGAAGAATGGATAAGGAAAATGTGGTTCATTTACACATCTTGAAATATGCAGGCAAGTGGATGAAACTAGAAAAAAAACCATACTGAGTGAGGTTACTCAGACCCAGAAAGACAAATATAATATGTACAAAGCCTACAAGAAAGAAGATCCTAAGAGAGAAATAAATGAATTTACCTAGAAAGGAGAAAAAAGACAAGATCTCCTGAGTAAATTGGGAGGGGGGGCAGGGGCAAAGTGTAGAAGGGGAGAAGGGAGGAAGGAGAGGGACTGGGGAAAATGTACAGCTCAATTGGAAACAATAAAGTATACATCTGAAAAAGAGACCCACTTTGACCTGCAATACTAATTCACTATATATAGGGTGGAGGCAGTCACCAAGAGAGCCCTTTCTCACTGGATCAAAAGACGGGGATTCGACATGAAAACGGCATTATAGATGTCTCTTTCTGATATATTTTCTTCTTGCTTTAGTGATTTTACTTCATACAAAGACTGAAGATGAATATAGAACACCTTAGAAAATCCCGCCAAGGAACAGGGGATGTAACTGCTACCATCTGGTCCTCACACTGGTCCTTCCTTCCAGCGAGAGGGAGGAGGCACGGCAGGGCACACACTGAGAAATCTATCCTCCTGATTTCTCTTTTAGACGACTCCTACACTGTTAATGCCAAGCATTTTCCTCTCGTGCATGCTGAGTTCATGCTGCTGCAGTTTGGGTTTCGAATGTGTCCCGTGACCCACGTGTTAAAGGCTCAGCCCGAGTGACACCACTGGAGGAGGAAGGGGAACTTTTAGCAGGTGAGGCCCAGTGAGGGGTCTCTTGGTCACTGGAGGGTCTGGTGAAGGTAATTTCCATGTTCTTGGCTATCAGTAAGTAGAGTTTTTCTCCCACCACATGCCAAAAAAGCAGGGCCAAGCCTTACAGACTGGAACTTTCAAGACTGCGAGCCAAAACAAACTTTTCTCTAGGTAAGTTCATTGTTTCAGGTATTCGTTACGGTGGCAGGAAGCTAACACGCATATTTTCCACTTCAACCTTTCCTGCTTGCTTTATAATTTACACTTTCATTTAGCTATTATCTAACTCCCCTACTGGTTCAGGACCCAGACTTTGAGGGGGCGCCTCATCGTGCCTTCCCTTCACATGCCAAATGGCACCCAAAGCCCTCACAGGGCTTCACCGCTCTCTTGCTTCTTCCTGAACACACAAGGCACACATTTAACTCAGCAGCTTGCTATCCTTTTCTTGATTACTAGCTGTCTTTTCTTCAGGTATCTGCATAAATAGTGTCTTCACTCCCTAACCTCCTCAGAGGTGGGGAGATGGTACAGTAGGCAGGAGGGCTTACAGGACAAGCAGGAGCACCCATCTGTGAGTTCCCTTAAGGAACGGAGGCTAAGCGGGTGGACTGTCCATGGAAAGTCTTCGGAGGTGACAGGAGGCCTGCGCCGCACAGGGCAAAGGGACATTTCCAAGGACATTCATAAGTAATTCATAATTAACAAAAAAAATTACTATATTAGATGGAAATTGAAAGAGCAAGATAAAAAGATACTGGAAGATATTTAAGGCATGGAGAGAGATGGGGAGGTAGATTTCTCTTCTAAGTGCAAGGTGACATGAGGCCCCTTCAAAGAAGGATCCAGTGGAAGCCAAATTTGACAGGCTTACGGGGATGGAGAGAGAGTGTTAACAGAGAAAACAGATCCCAAGCATGTATAGATTAAAAGACAAAAGGTCAGAGGTCAGAGCATCTGATCATGGCCAGCCTGGAAGGCAGAGGTCTGGAGACAGGGAGGCCTCTCTCTAACTTGGGCTTTAACCCATAGGGACATGGGGAATCATTGGGTTGTTTTGAAGAGAAAATGTGATGGGGCCTTTATATTAATGAGACTACATGAGGCACAAGATCCAATCCAGATGTTGTGTAGTATTTGCTCCAGGCCGAAGCAGTACTTCCTTGAGGAAAGAAGGAGGCTCAAGACTTAGGAGCTAACCTGACTTCCAAGGCTCAGGTGCTCAGTCAGTGATGAAATCCACACTGCTCCTCCGTGGGGGAAGAATAGCACCACCTGCTGCAGAGGGGAGACCCCCTTCATTGAAGTGCTTGCCAGTCATACAGCGTGGCTAGGAGTGCAGCTTCTGTGAGAACAGGCATGTGAGAACAGGCTCTTCGCTGCTCTAACTGCCCTTGCGTAGCCCATGCTCATCAACGTTCCCTTTCATCCATGTTCCTGAAAGTAGCCCCAATTATCTCACTGGATCGCTGAGCTAGACCAAGACAATCAACGTTCTAGCGCAGAGGGGGAAGGGGCTGATGAGCACACGACTGTGGTGCTGCGTAGAAGCTGATGGTTTCTACAGGAGGAACAGTCAGTTTCAGGCGCACTCAGGAGGATAGGCCTACACCCTGTGATGAACGGGTAGCACAAACTCAAGTTGGTCGGGAACTTAAAAAAGAAAAAAAGAATCGTGTGCAACAAACGCAGTACTGTATATAATGAACACGAACAACAAAACTTTACACAATTAAAACCAACCAAACAAATGACCGTTCAAACACACCAAACATTTGTTGGCATAAAGATCCTGATTCCTTCTGACCAAGAATTTATGGAAGGGCTTTTTCAAACACAGAGAGTCTCATTCAATGCTGTCACTTGGCTCTTACCTTTCCTACTTCCACAAACATTAGCATCAAGTTTATTTTAATGGCAGAAAACAAAGAAATTCTCAAGGTCAAACAGACAAACACAAAGACTTACGACAAAAACAGTTGAAAGATCATAAAATTATCTTTTACAAAAATCAACATAACCTTGGTATGGAATAGTAGTAAAATTACAGCACATGCTATTGCAATTATGTAAGTAAACTGAGTAATGAAAAATACATTTAAAAGGTCACTATTAGTTTTTAACTTGTCATATCCATGAGTGATATCAGTACTAACATAAACTGAGTATTTCGTTCTCATAGTTTCTGGAGGACACAAAACTTCTCTCAATATAAACACAGGAGGAATTTTGTTGGGCGCCTGGCTGGAAACTTTGCCCTAAGTCTCAGGATGACCTGACAAAAGTTAGGATGACTGTCACCTCCATTTGTCCTGTAAGAGCACAGTCATGCTTTCTGTTTGGTCGACTCCTAGATGGATAGATTTTGTCTTATTTTTGTGGAAAGCTTTGTTTCCAAAGACATTTTGTATTTGCAACTGTGAGGATGCTTTCCCGGGAATAAATACCCACTCTTTTAAAATGTTCCTGTAAGCTTCAAAAATAAGATTCTGTCAGGTGCCTTCCATAAATATCTAACTGCAGTAAATGAGGTCATTTTGGGCTCAAGTGTCTTCCTCACATGCTTGAAATGAAGCAGCGGAGACAGTACCGAGGGATTGCAGAGGCTCTGCCCTGATTCTAGTGTGAAATGAATTCTTTTCAGAGAACTAATTTTGCAAGAAGAAAACCTGATCCAGTAGGTGAGCATGCGTGACAACCACTGGAAAAGAGAGGAATACAGAGAAGTAAAATATCTTTAGCCAAACAAACCAAAGTGCCCGAGTGAATGATTAGAAGTGCACTATAAATATAAGTTCAGGGGGCTGGGGACTCAGCACATTTGGCAAAGTAATTGCTTAGCATGCAGCAAGCACTAGGAGGCAGAGCTCTCTGGAAGAAGAGACAGTGGAGGCAAGAGAAACAGGAATTCAAGGTCATCCTTGGCCGTACACACAGAGAGCTCAAAGATACCTGAGAACTTGGATACCTGAGATCTTGTCTCATATATTTAAAAACAAAAGTCTATATAAATATGTCTATCTACCTTATCTATCTATCTATCTATCTATCTATCTATCTATCTATCTATCTATCTATCCATCCATCCATCTATCTATCTATCTATCTACCTACCTAAATATGTATCATCTACCTATTTATTTAAATGACATGAAAATAAGTAAAACTCTCTAGAGAGATGAGAAAAAGGGCAGAACCAGAGTATGAGTGGGAAGATACTCCATGTACAAAACAGAAATGAACCAAAACTTGAAGGAATTTTTTTTTAAGAAAGAAAATAGATCCAAGGATGGGATCACTATTTATTGGATGAATTTTTATAACAGAGCTAAGAGGAGGACATACCACGCACTCCGTTTTAGTCACACTTTCTACCTGCTGGGACTTTTGGCACAGAGAAGCCTAGACCACTCCAACTCCCGGCTTGTGTTTCTCCATCACATTGCACCTCTAAGGCCTAGCACAGACGTCTCAGGATTCAAGCCCTGTCTGCCCACAGCTACTCCTCATTCTTGCTGGCAGTTAGCCATACTGCTTAGCTACTACTGCTTACTTGGGAAGAGCCTTAAAACCCTGCTATTCCGAAGAAACTCAGGGGACAATGAAGCACTGGAGGCCCAAATTGGTAGTAGATACCCACAGTTCATTTCAACAGCTAGACTAAAATTTCGTTATATCCTCTACTCTGATCTCATTTTTGGATGCACTCTCTCCTTTGGGGTGACAGGCTGATCAAGCAAAAGTTTCCTAAGACTTCTGAAAGAGAAATTTTAGGTTCCTGTAACAAATGCAAGGTACAGAGCTCTCCCAAATATCTCTGTGCCCTTCTTTCTTTTTCTTAAGTTGCTACAGAAAATGGGTATTTCCTTGATGGTTTCCTAAGGACACATAAGGCATGAATAGGACTGGCTTCTACCCCGAGATCCCAGGCAAAGCTTGGTTAAGGGAAAGGGTACATGTCCCTCACTAATTTCTACACTGCTGGCAAGAGCCTTACAGTAGAAGGCTGAGATCACTGGGTGACTCCCCTCAAGGTCAAATACAAGGGTTCCGTTTCTCTTTCTTTAAGGATGGGCGCAGTCTTTATAGGAGGTGTGAGTTTTAGAGAGGATTGCAGGAGATTCTCCATGATGATCTGGGGATTCAGAGGCTTTCGGGAAGGCTTTCTCTGAGCAGGCTTGAGGGCTTCCTTCACCCTGGCATGCACACAGTGAACAGCCAGTGACTGCACATGCAAAATCTGTGTCAGCTTTGGTTGTAGAATATTTGTGTACACTGCAAAGATGTGTCTCTGCGTAAAGTGCCTTCTGGTTGGTTTAATAAAGACTAATATGTAGGTGGGAGAAAATACGTGGGATTTCAAGGGAGAGAGAGGGGGGAAAGAGGGGGGGAGATCTAGGCCCCAAGCTTTCATAATTAATAATAAATCTCCGTGTCATTATTTGTGGGCTGGTGATTCAAACATAGTCTGACACAAAAGCTTGTTACAAGCTTTACGAGAGTTCATCCAGGCTTTGAGAGGCAGTGGGGATTCTCTTCCTCAGTCCCCTTAGGGTCCTACACAAGTCTGTCCAGAACCTTCTTACATTAGTTCATATATATACTGGTCATGACCACTGCATTTAGGAATACTTAGGAAAATGTAGGTCAATAAATCTGTACTATTGGGTAGCCCTGAGTGGAGAACAATGTAATTTTCTGCAGTATATTTATGAAGTGGGGCCAGCAAGATGGCTCAGCGTGAGTAAAGGGTCAAGACAGAGTTCAATGAGTCCAATTTAAATAAACTTTAAGTTTGAGACAGTTTATTTCTACCAGCACAGATACTATCATATTCTGCAACTTCCAATCGTTCTGTAAGAAAAGCAGAGAAAATCCATCATTTAATAAAAGACATTCGGGATTTTTGAAAGAAGTACAATAAAACCAATAAATAGGGTCTACTGAAAGCATATGACAAGACAATAAAACAGAAAGACAAATTATTTCTTTGGGGACATCAGCATTCTAGTGAGACCTCCTAGATCTCTTTTCAACTGCATTCCATAATTAGTAAATCAGATAAAAGTTACTGGAAATAAATTAAAGGAAAATGAAATTTTAATTTTATTTTCATTAAATATTTTTAAAAATAAATAATTTATTATTTACATATTTATATATTCAGTAATACATTTATTACATATTAATCATATAGAATGTATTTAATTAACAATATATAAATAAATTATTTGATTTTTATTATTTAATAAAAATAAAAGATTAAGCTAAGAATGAAAAATGGAAAAATAAATAGAAAAACAGACGGAGGCAGGTAATGCCAAGAGATCATTAAACAAGGATTTTCAAGTAGTCTAAGGAAAATAACACTGGCCAGATCTAAGAGCTACCAGACACTGCTCAGTTCTGAGCACAGAGCTAAGAAAGCTCACCTTTTAATGTCTGTTTTCTCTGGAATAAAATTAAGTAGGGAGAGAGTTGAGGTAGGAACATCATTTCGAGCCTAAAATTTGATGTCACGTAATGGTAGTAATGAAAAAGTGTGTATGGAGATGGTGGAACTCAACTTACCACACGCATAGATTTTTCAACTTTACAACTATGGGGAAGAGATACTCATTGACTGGACAGAGCCCTTCAAATTTTGATCATTTCCCAGATCATTTCTCTGGTAATGCTTTCTAGAAGTCTAAAGATGAAGTTCCCTGTCTTAGTTACTGCCCTATTGCTGTGATGAGACACTGTGACCAAGGCAACTTATAATGGAAACTTGCATATGTTTTCAGAGGGTTAGTCCATGATCATTATGGCGGGAACAGGGTAGCAGGCAGACAGGCAGGTAAGATGCTGCAGCAGTAGATGAGGGCTTACATGTAGAGGCAATATCCATGAGGCAGAGAAAGAGAAAGAGACAGAGAGAGAGAGAGATAACTAAGAATGGTGTCAATCTTGAACCCCAAAGCTCATTCCTCGTGACACACACCGTCCAAAAATGACATATCTCCTAATCCTTCCCAAATAGCTTCATCAACTGGAAACCAACTATTCAAATATATAAGCCTATGGGTGCTATTCCCATTCAAACCATGGCAGACCCAGTCAGTCACATGATCTCAAGGGTGAATGATGGGACACTCAGCAATGTCCTGTTTTGCTCCTCTCTGATATGGGGTAAGTGTATTGAATGCTTATTGACCTGTGATATTTTTTTAACCTGTGATGAGTTTACCATTTTGTGCTGAGGTGGCCGTACAGTAGCAACCTCCATATTAATGAAACAATTTAATTCAAACTGGCTTTGAACATCCTGCTGACTTCCACTTGAACGGGAGAGGAAATAATCAGATGAACAGAACACTGCAGGCTGTGTCCAAAGGAGACCTTCTATTTTATTTGTCACCTATGGTTTCAATAACTTGAAAGCTACTAAATATTAATATATAATGCTAAAAAAATCCGACTACCCTTCTTAAAATTCCCATTTGTGTGTCTCTATATTAGTATATTTGTGATATATATTAGTATATGGTGATATATATGCGATATATATATATACTTTATATGTGTTTTATATATACACACATATCTATAAACACATTATCTTTTGCTGACAAGGAATGACAAAATGATAGATGCATACAAATAGAACTGCTCTAATTGAAAGTGGATTGAATGAGTGGCTCTTCTTGGATTTTCCTTTTTTGCTTATAAGTTGCCATTTATTCTTCTCATGAAAACTTTTACATACTGTGTCCCCATTTAATTTCTGTTGCTATCGTAAAATATCCTGACAAAAAGTAGCCCCAGAAAGAAATGGGCTTGTTTCATCTTATAATACCATTATTGTGAGTAGGTCAAGACAGGAACTTCAAACTGTTACATCACATTTACTGTCAACAGCAGGAAAAAAAATCCATATATTCTCCATTGCTTGCTTGTGCTCAGCTCAATTCTACACTCCCATACATTTCAGGACTCCTTGCCTAGGGATTGGTGGTTCCCACACTTGGCTGTGTATTCCCATATCAATAACGAAAACAACTCTCCCCGCCACCCCAATGACATGCTCCAAAGCCAACACAATGCCGTGTTTTATTGAGACTCTCTTCCCAGGTGTGTCTCAGTAGTGTCAAGTTTAAAATGAAAGGCTAGTTATCATGTGTTGAGAAATAGCCAAGTGTATGAGCCCAGATAGGGAGGTAGAATCATGAGAAATTGCTTCTCCCCAAGGCAAGCAGAGATCCTCGCATGTCAAGTGGCAGACTTTTGGGGGCCATGGGGCATCGCAAGGTGCACTGAAACAAGCCCAGAGATTTGTTTTAATATTTAATAAGCATGTAATTAAAGTATTAAAGTATTTAATGCCTCAAATTACATCACTGACAAAATAGAAGGTCCTATCAAGTGACTTCTAAGGCTTCCTCTTACTCTATCATTCTCTTATTCTTTGAGATGTCTTACCAGGCAAAGATATAGACACCAGAATTCTTAAAGGACTTGGGTAAACCGTTTGATTTTCAGCCTAATTGTGAAGCTCAGAGAGAACGAGGGTCTGGGAATAATCAAGGACCCAGCAAGGAAAAGAAACAAAGTCAAGTCTAAGAGAAGCAGCATCTCCGAAGCCGACAGATTAGGGACCATGGCGAGAGCTAAGGGACTTGTGGTCCCCTTTCTTCTGCAACGTATTGTTTTTACAGCTGCAAAAAATGTGCAGCAGGTGACAACAGGAAAGCCATGGCACAAAATGAGCTCAATGGCTCCAGATTCTGCCAGTTCGACATCCGTTTGAAGTAGCTGACGTTCAGTTTTGCTACGCATCCACTTTCAAGCAATCCACAGCAAACCTAATTGTAGCCAAAGCCTTCAAGCAAAGGCTCATTAGCACACTTGGCATTTCTCCTTTGCATTACATTATTTTCCCACGGACAAAAGGTAAATTAGAATTTCTTAGGGAAAGGGAACTGTCAGCCACTAAAAATTTCTTTCTACCTCACCTTGTAGATAAACTGTCCCTAAGAGGTTAAATGTATTTGCAGATGAGTGTCCATGTATTCAGGAGGAAGATGTCTTTTAAAACACACGTCAGTGGTAATCACAATAAATTATACTTTCATGGTCTTTCCCAGTGTGTACACAAAGAACTTAATTCACTCTAATTAAGGGGGAACAAGGACGATGATAATTAGAAATTACAACTATCTGCTCATTAGAGGATCTTGGGCCAATCTTGAGCGATTAGCTCATATCTGCAGTACTTAAAAATGCAATTATTTAAAAAATCATTACATTTTGGGGCAGTGAGTCAGTATGGTTTAGATCTTTTATTGCTCTCCATTTCTGCTTAAAATACTTGTGGCAAATTTGGGTTATCAAGAACACGAGGAATAAAGGGCAAATTGCCCTCTAATTTACCCTTAGATCATTTATGCACTGTGTCACCCAGGTGAGAAAGCTGCATTCATGCAAGTAAAAAAGACAATATGCAGTTAATAGTCATGGCTGCCTCTTACACCCTTGCTTTACAATTTTGAGATGCACTGACTGAATTTCTGTTTGACACTGTAGACAAACCATTTTTGATTGTTAACTTTAGTAAAGATAAGTTTGTGGCTCCTTTATTTCTTATTTGATGATGAAATGAAAATTGCTCTGCTTGCAAGTAGTCCAGTCCCTCATTAGCAAAGATATATGAACCAAGACTCCCCTTACGGTAGATCAAAGCAAAGAGCCTGGGAATACACATTAAGCAGGTATCTAAATGAAGACACAATCAGCATTATATGTAGGCAAACAAAAATTCTGGAGAGATAGCTTTACTTCAGAAATTCATATAGTCACTCAATAAAAAAAATTAGAAAGTATAAATAAGTCTTTTCGGTAATGCTTTGATTCTTTCCTCTGGACATATGTTGGAAAGTTAATTCTCAATGCAATTGAGACTTTATGCAATTAAGAGACTTTAATGCAATTAAGAGACTTTAATGCAATTAAGAGACTTTAATGCAATTAAGAGACTTTAGGACAAAAGTTCTAGGACTCTGTAGTGCAAAGCAAGCACGTACAGACACTGTGCTCCTCAGACATACGGCCGAGGCTCAAAAAAGCCCAGGTTCAGCTCCAGAAGGCACGTGTGTATGAACTGTGGATTCATTGCAGTGACTCTTATATTTCAAGAGTCATATAAAATGCCTGTCAAAAACCTGCTCCAAAGGCCCAGTCAGAATTGAGAGCCCCCACTAGAGATGTGCCAAGTGGAGGCCAAGAGTGGAGCATCCCTGGAGTCCCCAGAACTGCAGAGTTACAGCACACTAATCTAGCCTATGAAGGCTGTGACTCGTGACTCCAATCACATGAGCTCTTCGAAGAACTGTGTGCCCTGAAAAATCACAAGGATGAGACCGCAGGATACCTTGTGGGTCCAAATCTCCTGCCAGTGTGCCCAGGATGTTGGCTATGCCATCAAAGGACATTAAGCTGCCAAGTTCCTTCATGTTGTTTCCTCTGTCGGGATTTGAATTTACGTTGAACTGACTGTTCTTGTCTGATTTTCTCTTTGGGTGTAGGGATGTGTATCTACCATTGTATTCTGTAAGCAGGTAACTAGTTTAATGTCAGAAGCTCATAACTGGAGAGAGACATATCCCAGGATAAATTGTGCACAGAGGACCTTATCTGTTCCTAATTTAGATGAGAGCATGAACTATGAGCCTCTGAATTGGTGTAAGAAAGACCGAAAGGCATTGGAGACCGTAGCAAGGGGATGAATGCATTTTTATCTGCGAGAGGACATGAGATTGGAGTATAAATGGAAGAATTATATTATTTTAATTTCCCCCAAAAGCATGTGCTAGCAAATTAATCATGAATTCGTTAACAGTAAGAGGCAGAACCTTTTAAAGAGCTTAGGTCTTAAATACCCCACCCTCATGCACACAATTTTAGTGAGTATGAAAGGACTCAAAGCTGCAGATTCAGTCTCTTGTTTTTGTTTGTTTGTTTGTTTGTTTATGTTCTCCCTGTATCCTCCCCCTTAACTCCCTCCACAATCCTTTTCTTCCCTCCCTCTCCCCCTCTCTCCATCTCCTACCTCTCTCCTCCTCTGCCTTCCATTGTGCCATGCTACAGCATGGAGTTCCACACCAGATACAGACTCTCAAGACGTCTCAGCCTCCAAAACTGTAAGAAATAACTTTGTGTACCTTACAAATTATCCAGCCTTGGGTATGCCATTATTGCAACACACACATACACTCAAAGATGAAGACACCTTTTGATTTAAAGTAGTTACCAAAATACCGACAGAACCCAGAAAATCAGACTGATACGAAAGCTATCAGAGGTTATGACAGACAATTGAGAATTGAAAAAAATAAAGCCAGTACTCATAAAGAATGCCTCAAAGGCAGAAAAGATAGCTCTACATTATCAATATGCAGAATATATATGGCATTTATGGATGGGAAAGATGGCAATATTTCTATCAAATGTCCATAGTTGCATGAATCCAAAATGATGAAATCTAACAAAATATATTTATATATTCCATCCTGGTGTTTCATTAGGAATACACAAACTGTTTTCAGTTCTTTTAACTTCAGAACTAAAAAGTAGAGGATGTTATCAATTTATGTTTCCATTCTTAATTTAAATATCTCTGCAAAATATCCCTACCAGGTAAAAATACTACATTTAATACATAAAAAATACATACATTTAAGAGTTCAGCAAAAATTGAAACAGTTTTCCCCAAATATTAATAATGTGTGAATAATTTTCCTGCAAGGTTTATGTTCTTTGCCATGATGAGCATGAAGAAAAACTGACACAAAATTATAACTCACTTAACATTCCCAGTAAAGAAAACAAAGAAAATTATTAAAATGCCAGTTTAAGAGTGACTATTTTTCAAATTCTGGAAACAAATATCATTTTTTAATATATGAACTTAGTATAGGATAAAAGTGCTCACAGCTGATTTGTTCTTTGCTCATTTTCCCCTACGCTGAACAATGCCCTGCAATGCTGAGTGCATAGAAATGCTTTATTTCTGTTTTCCTCTAACCCTTGCCATAATTTTGCAACAATTTAAACTGGAAATAGATATGTAATTCAAAACAGCAACTTAGGATGAGAAGAAGATCTATATATCCACTTCGTTCTGTAAATAAAAAGTAGAACAAACGCTTAAACTTGACAAAGCTCCAGCCCTTTGAAGACACACTGACAACTCTTTACTTCTTGGAATGCTCTGAATCTTTTAAATTTATATGCAGCCACCAACTGGTGCTTTGATTTTCCACTGTAATGTTAATTACTGTAATTCTAACTTTGCTATAACTGATTAGCTTTAATTTTTTGCATCTAATTTTTAGAAGAGAAAAACCCATGTCTATTAACAAGACCACTTAAGTGTTATACCCAGAAGAAAAAGCCACATGTTGAATCTTCTCATCTGACCTACATTAACACAGCATGAGAACCAATGTTTCTGATAACAGCTTTTTTTTTTCTTTTTTTCTTTTTTTGTAACTTCCAGTGACAGCAAAGTAACTAACATAGCCTGTAAGGATTTTCACTAAGACATGAAAAAAAAGGATGTCATACAACTTTCAATATTGACTCTAATGCAATAGAATTATTTAAACACCGAGACCAGAAACCGTCCAGGAACAGAAGGTAGTATGTTTATTATTTAACACAGAAACTCAAATTCATCAGAATATTCCATTTCCTCATACTCTACTTAATTGAGCTTTTGTTGCTTTGATGTTCAGAATCCCTGAGTAAAGTGAATTAATAACAGGAACAGCAGGCAGTCAAAGATTGCTCCAAAATATGCAGCTGGAGACATCGTGTATTAGAATATACTAAACTGACTCTCCTTAAGGGAGATCTTAGGACATCATTAGAGCTTGAAGGCATCTCTATTTTACTGCCTCAGCCACTCTCAACTCAGCTCATTGCATCTAATGGTTAGTGTGCAACCATTCAAGGGCAACTAGAAAACTCCGCAAGAGAAAGATGAGGTTATTAACTCACTGAGCATCCCTAAGGTAGACAGATGCCCGTTGGTTTGTTTTTTCCTCAGTTGAACTTTATCAACTATAAGTGGTGGTGGGGGGGAGGGGAGCTGACTGACTTTTCTGTCTATCATGTGATATTTATAATGTTGTTGCTTGTTAAAATATCCAGAACTCTAGAAAAACAAATAGTCTTCACCTTAGTAGAGAGTGATACAGGCTAAGAGGATAGGAAGCTTGCCAAAGGTTATATAATTATATGTATAGTAGAGTTCAACTTTAAACTCAGGTTTGCATGAATTTCAAATACTGGGGCAGCATGTAGTTTCTTTGCATACCTTAGCTGGGCCTTCACACCATGACTTCAGTAAAATCTCTGAAGCAAAGTCTTGCCAAACACAGATTCAAAGGTGAACTAAAACCATACATGAAGAAACTCAGAATAAAATATTATTAACACTCTTCTCTTCCAGTGACTCAGTGACTTGTTAGCTTTTCCACCCATAGGAACTGCTTTAAGGTGGTAGGAACGTAAGACGCTCAAGGGTCCCTTCCCAAGGTGATGGAAGGAGTAAACACCTTCCTGGAGTCCCTGGCCACCTCAGCTGCCGGAGGGAAAGTCTAGCTACCTGGAGGATACTCTCGGACAGGAGAGTCTAGCTGCCTGCAGGACAATTCTGCAGAGAACTTCACGGCTGAGGCTTTTGTGAATCATCGCTAGCCTTGGGGCCGACTTCTCTCCTGATGCAGTGACTTTAGAGTTGTCCCTGCCCCTGTAGGTAATTCCTCAACTGTGCTCCTTCCTGTAAGGAGTTCAATTGGACTTAGAATTATTCCTTTGGTCTGTTGTGGGTTTCCAATCTGGGGTGACTAAGACCTCTTTGTGACCTCATGCTACAGTTGGTTTTGGTACAGTTTTGAGTTTCTGGAGGATGGGTATTCTTATGCAGCCCAAACTTGCCTCAGATTCACAATCTTCTCCCACAAGAAGATTCCCATACCAAGAATCCAGCTGTATACCTCCATGGCAGTGCCTTGTATAATTTTGTATTTAGACTTTTGTAATTTTGGACATAGACTTTCTGTGCTTTTGCTTTTGTTGTTTTTTTTTTCTCTCATATTAGAAGTAAGGCTCTATTTCATTCTCATTCATTGTGTGAACCCACAATAGAGGTACAGTGAATGCCAGCTGAATTTAGAGTCTCAACACTATCCCTAGGACATGGGGGACGGAAGAATAACAAATGTCACATTCTCAAGGTGGGTAGTCATCGTGACACATTCTGATGGCTGATGGAAAACTGAACCAAAGGGAAACCAAGGCAACATGGCAGCAGGAAGAGGGCTACCTCAAGATGAGACTCTGGGGCAGACATGCTCATCCAGGAAGCCAGGCAAATGACCCGTTCCAGCTTGATAACACAAAGAAAATGCTGACTTCATTTGATTTTACTCCCAAATGATTTAAGAGGGTGGAGACCCTGAGAAAATATATGAAGGAGTGGGAAAATGGAGGCAATTAATGGATGGTGTAGAAATTTAATTAAAAAATTCCTCCCTCCGGATGTTTTGTTGACTTTGTGGACCCGCTGTGACCAGCAGAGCCTCCTACAGAAACACGCATGGCTTTATTCTCAGCTCCTGGGACGCCAACACAATGAAATTGTCATAATTGCCAGGGAGAGGCTAACATGCAGCGTTGCTGTTAAACAAGCTTCTACTCTCTGAAGGACAGGGAAAGAAGAAGCCCAATGTCATGGTCAGCCCTGAGCTTGGAATTCTACACAGAGTAAGACCGCTGATACCGCTGCAGTGAAATCAAGTCGATGATCAACATTAACTATCACAGCCCTTCCCAATCTTCGGAAAGAAAGCTGCCTTAAAAACTAGTATGCTGGTCCACCCCTACATTGTAGGATACAAAGTAGAGCATCCCTGCTGAACAAGGAAGCAAGTTTTTTGGATTCTGTTTCCTAGCGCAGTTCACTAGTCATCAGGTTAGAGGATGAAATTCAGTTAATTTATTAATTAAATTAATTGCCAAGAAGCATGTTTCCCTTAACTTATTCACCTACTATTTATAGCAACTCTACGAGAAACACTTGGTATTTTTACGTGAAGGTCAGCAAGATCCAACAGTTGCTTAGGATAGGCCTTGAACATGGTGGGGTTATGAGGTAGTCTTACTACAAAGCTATGGGATGGATCAGAGACAAAAGGCAAAACAGAAAACTTCAGGAGAATAACACCTTGTTTGTGATGGTCTCTGCAATCACCATGCCCAGCAGAGTGTCAACACAGGGAGGCAAAAGGGAAATTTGGTTCAGCACAAATAATACAAATCAGTAACTGGTGTTGGTTCAAGTTCTGAGAGTCTGACACCAGGCAGTTTATTTTAGGCATATTTAAGTGCAACACAATTTGGAAAAATAAAAATCCCTGGTGATAATTAACTCAATCCTGTGTGTACAATAAAGCTTAAGACATGAAACTCTATGTAAAGTACATGTGACAGCTTCCATAAAGATAGGTTTTATAAATTGATTCAGAAAAACAAACTAATGATAAGGGTCTGTGGGAAAACCTGGTGTGATCTCAGCCACACAGATAATGCAAATGTCATCAGACTATAAATTACTCTACTCCCAGCCTTCTGGGCAGAAAACAGGTTATATATCATCTCACCCTCTGAAAAGGCAACCCTTGAGTGTTTAATACTCCTGGTTTCCCCAGTGCATGTCTGTGAGTGCAAGACACTCTGTGCCTCCTATACCTATCTGCTAAATGATGTTGTTAAAAAGAGAAGAAAAGTAGAGCCTATATCCATGCACATACAGGCACTGGACTATTTGTTTTTAAAGAAGAATACACAAAATTGGGAGGTATGTGGTGGTAGTGAGTCTGGAAGCTGTTGGAAATGGGAAGGGTAGAGGAGATATGACCAAAATGTGTTTTGTGAATGTATAAAATTCTTAACAAAAACATTGAGAAATGAGTTCTACAGCAATGTAAAACAGCACACAAATAGAGAAACTGAAGACTACATCTCCCTTAGCATTATGTCTTAAAAGAACCTTTGAGGGGTAGTTTTGTATGTTCTTACATACAATTGCATTAAGATGGGTCATTTGACTTTCCAGTTCATGGCTACAGTAGATGAATCACGGTAAAGAGAGATCACTCCAATGAGAGGTTGATGAATACACAGAAGAGTGTATTCACTCACAGATCTAATTCCAAAGGCGCGTTGATCAAGGAATGTGTCAATAAGAACAAAGTGCTATCTGGACGAGGAATATCTAATATAATGAGGGAAACTTTCATATAAAACAATCCTGAATAAGAAATGAACCCCAGGAGGCAACACTATCCCTGATTTCCAATTGTACTACAAAGCTATAGTAATAAAAACAGCATGGTACTGGCACAGAAACAGATATGCTGGTCAATGGAATAGAACCAAAAACCCAGACGTAAGCCCTGCACACCTATGGAGGAGGTAGGAGGGACTGCCATGGAAGGATCAAATAGGTAGGGTGAGGAAAGAGGGATAAGAGGGAGGGAATACAGGGAGGAGTAAATAAAACTCAGGTCCCGGGTGTGAGGATCACTTGGAAGCCTAATACAGTTAAGCTTACCAAGAAGGCTAGTGCATAGTGGGGGAGTCTCTAGGTAGGCTCCAGAATGACTTCTTGGTAACAGAAGGTACCCTGCAAGCTACGAAAGAAGAAACAGAAACACAAACTTAGTTACAAACCTTGCACTGCACAATGGTGTTTCACCTGGAAGATATGTTAGGGCAAGGATGGTACAAAGATTGGGGGATTAACCGACCAGTATCTGATTTGATTTAAGGCCCACCCCATGAGACTGTACCCATACCTGTTGGGTGACCTGAGACTAGGTAGTCCAGGGATCTAGGGAAAAACCAAGTTACTATTCTACTAAAGGAAGGTAGCAGTAAAAACACCCTTTTTTTTTTTTTTTTGAGACAGGGTTTCTCTGTGACTTTGGAGCCTGTCCTGGAACTGGCTCTTGTAGACCAGGCTGGACTCAAACTCACAGAGATCCGCCTGCCTCTGCCTCCTGAGTGCTGGGATTAAAGGTGTGCGCCACCACCGCCCAGCAGTAAAAACACTCTTAATGACGTTCTGTTACACTCCCAGATCAGTGCCTTGTTTAGCCATCATCGGAAAAGCTTCTTCCTGCAGTCGGTGGGTACACATACAAACATTTACAGTCAGACGATATGCAGAGAGTGAGAGACCTTGCAACACTCAGCCCTAAATGGAATGTGTCCATCGAAGGCCTTCCCTCTGGACTAAGGCTATCCTACTGAGAAGGTGGTAGAAAGAACTTGAGAGCCAGAGGGGACAGAAAACACCAAGACAGCAAAGCCTAAACACAGCAGGACTGAAGCCACAAGGGTGTTTCACGGTGGAGAGCAGGAACTCTCAAGGGTAGACCCATGCACAGCAGGGGATGGCCAACAGAAAACAAAGTCAGCACAGCTTTGGAGGGTCCTGTGCTCATAATGCAGCATTGGCATTTCTTTTAACCGTAAAGGCCATTTGTGTCTATATTACGGCTTCCTGTTTTGTGTCTTTATAGGATTCCTCCCGCTGCAAACACACGTGTCTCAGTGTCTATATGTATGTCTTATGCTTTCTCTCTTTGCCCTTTTGCTTTCTGGCTATTTGTTTTACCATATTCCAATTTCGTTTTGTCTTATTATATTTTATTTTGTTATTAACTTGTTTCCTTTATTACTGACTGTTTGTTTTCTCATGACAGACAGAAAACGGATGGATCCTGATGGGAGGGGAGGTTAGAAAGAAACTGTACTGAGGTAAGGGCAGGGAAAAATTTAGAATATATTGCATGAAAAAAATCTATTCTCTATAAAATAAAAAAAGAAAACCTTAGATATAAAAGAATAAAATCAGGCTAAAATGGAAGCCTGCATGCATATAGTTATTGAAAGTACTAATGGACTGCTATACTCTAGACATTTTCTAAATTTGATCCCTGGAATACTGACATGAAGTATCAGTCTTCCACACTGACAGTCCTTACAATTCCATGAACGCAAATAAGATAGGCAACAAATTAGATGACCCTATGGAAATCCTGAGTTAGGACCACTCAGAAAAGCTACTTTTAGATTTACGGGCAAAACAAAAAACAGAACAGGGCAGGAAATAACAAATGTGGTACTTTCTGTTGTTTGAAAGAGCTATGTTTTGGAGTAATTGTCATGTAGCAATGGAGCATTCAAGTTCCTTTTCAAAGAGAGGCTGGAGGTGGAAACCCGAGCTGAGCGCTGAATAAACAGTGATCAGCAGCGAGAACACTCCAGACAGACCAAATAGTAGGTCTGAGGTCTTGAGAAGGCATGAGCGCCAGAAGTCCCTGAAATAATGACAGATTTACGTAGAGGGAATCATGTTGGTTACATAAAATGATACAGAAAAATAAACAAAAATTTCAAAGAGAAATCAAAAGCTGCATACCTAATCTATATTTATCACCAAATGTTATAAAGTGCTAGGCTACTATGTTGAAAAAATGGACAAAAAAAAAAAAAAACCCTCGATGTGGACACCTATTCGTTTAGTCTAGTTGTGAGATGATTATATTCACCACTCATTAACTAAGTATAAAACCTTAAAATAGGCCGGGGAGCTGGATAAGGCAGTGAAGTGCCTTACCTTTCAAGGTTGGAGACCTGAATTCAGTCCTGAAAATCTAGGTTAAAAAAAAAATCAGGTAACCTTGCTCAGGTCTTGTTTGGGCAACCATTTTGTTGAGACTTCAAGTGTGTAGCTTCCCTGACATTTCCAGACTAACACAACATGCTAACAGGGAAGAGGGGACTCTCAGGGGTCTACAACCCTAGACAAAGAACAAAATAGGCAACAAAATACTGAGAGCAGGAAAAACAGTCCTAAGTCACATAAACTGGTTATCCAATACCAAGCGGTCAGTCTTGAAATATAAGCAAGATTATACAGATTGTATTTATATATTTAGGAAAATAGATACCTAATTGAAGACATAAAGGCCACAGATCTGAGCGAGATCAAAAGGGGTAGACTGGATGAGTTGTAGGGAGGAAGAGGAAGAAGAAAAATATTCTAATTATATTTCAATTTCACATATTTACCAGGAGGGCAAAGCCAGGTGTTGCAAAGCTTCCTTTCTGTCTCAGCACTGGGGAGGCAGAGACATGTAGATTCCTAAGGTTCAGTGACCAGCCTGCCTGGCCTACTTACCAAGTGCAGGCTAATGAAATATACCATCTCATAACACAAGGTGGACGGTCCCGAAGGAAGGACCCCCTTAGATTCTCATCTGGCTTCCACATACCTTTACCTGACCAACATATAAAAATCTTATCAATAAAAATATTACAGGTCAGTAATATGCAACATATCTCTCTATTTTTATTAGCTTATATTAAATATATAAAATAATGGGTTTTCCGGACATTTCCATGTATGCATATGACCCATCTGTATTGTAAAAGTAGTGCGGATATAATTATACAAAGATCTTACATCAAGTCAACATGTTCTGGTTTTGCAGTGGCTCAGTCAACAAGATAAGCCTAGATAACGTTAGCAATTAGATGTCACTCGGTGAGACACACAAACAAGCAAAAAAAGTTTTGGACATGGTAGTGGGAAATTATCTCTTGTAATTAAAATGTTGCAGGGCACAGAAAGAAAGACCTCTGTATATAAAAGGATTAAAGAGAAGTGTTTCCTTGAGTCCGATCTAATTGCTGCCTACCAGGCTGTTGAATGAACACTTAAGCAAAAACTAGCACAGAAAAGAAAAAAAAAAGCGTAAGTTAATAAAATAAAGATGAAGGATACGAAAGGTGAGGCTAGATTTCTCTTTTCCCATCACGATATTTCTAAGGAACTCAATTAAAGACAGCAATCTTCCAGGTAGAGTTCAGTACCTTGAGTTCCGGGGGAGTCGCTGCTGGTTTGATAAAGGGCTTAGAGTTCCATTCAGGAAAGCTTAACAAGAACAGGCATGTTCCCACTCGGAAAGCTTTCGTCGGAGACAGTATTCACAAAAAGCACATTAAAAAGACAGTTTCTTATTGCATATACAAAGCTCATGTGACGATGACTAACAGGAAATATCCACTACAAATCAAGTCTGTGTTTGTCTCCTGAGAGCAGCGCTGGCCTTCTGACAGTCTTAGGCTGAGACAGGGAAGTGAAGTCAACACGGAGAGGGCAAACAAACTGCTGTTAGAGTTATCTAATGTGACGACTGAATGCCTGGCATAAACATATAAAGATGATAAGCACCTATCGGTGAACACACACACTGTACATATGTATGAAGAACTCTCACAGAAGACAGGAATAATAAATGTACAAGTTGAAAAGCAGAAATGGTCACTCTGCGTACTTCCCTGGCCTCGGTACATGCACACATGTGCACGCCTCAACACACAGCACACACACGTGGGCCACACAGAGTGCTGATTAGTATGTTAAACACCAACAGGGATCTGTTTGAAGTAGTCATCACTGATCCTCCAGATATAAGGGGATCTTTCCACATGATATTCCTTAGTAATAAGGAACTTTATTCTTTTAAGAAGTTAAATGGGATGTTTCGCTTCCAAGAATATTCTGTTACATGATTCTTTTCTATCATAATTTAAGCTTTGACCCAATACAATTCAATAATAACAGGTCACAAATATAAAGAGTGAAATCTCTGTCGGTCAATTCTTGAAATACCATGGTTCTTTATGCCTACTGTATATCATGAAGCAAAATCAGACCACAGAACCTTACTGTATAATAATAATCTGCCAGACATGAATCACTTCAGGACATTCTCATCTTAGTTAAAGGTACACGGGAAACTTTCTTTTAGTCATAGAATTTTAGGTTTGACACCAAGTTAGACCTATTTGAGGGCACTTCACAACTTCAAGTGCTCAGTTTCACCCACAATCCTTCCTACCACAGCCAGCATTTCTATTGGAAATTTGTTTGAGGATAGTAGTGAAAGACAGTAGTTGAATCTATCATAGCCCTACGGCGTGTTGAGTGCACGTGTGTTCCAGTGATTGTGCACACGCATGTTCTTGCATATGCAGGCCTGAACACAATCTGGTATTGCTCCTTAAGAATCTATCAATTTTACTTTCACCTTTTTAGTAAGATAGTGTGAGAGACAGATATAAACATACACATACAGAGACACAAACAGACAGACTGACTGACGGACATAGACACAGGGGGGCTCAATGAACTGGAACTTGCCAGCAAACCTTGAGGATCAGCTCTCTTCCTCCTCCGCTTTGGGATTACAAGGCTGTTCCAACACATTCCGTTTTCTGTTTTATGAGTTCTGGATGATGGAACTCAGGTCCTCTTTACCAACTAAGCTTCTTCCCCAGATCTTTAAGACTAAAAGTACAAATAGTTTTGGAAGCACTATAAATAATTTTATATGACCCATAAACTATACACAGGCTGAAAATCCACATACAAACCGAGTGCACTGAGTGGCAAACAGTGAGCACATGAGCCACTCATATCCAGGCCATCGCAGGGACAATTTATCCGTTGGCTCAAAAGTACCAACAACGCTTGTTTTGAGAGTCAAGTTTTGACTTTTTTTTTTTTGCTTTTTATCATATTTAAAAACTTGTACTAATAAACAGACCTGTGCTTATATACATAATGCATGGGGTTGCAAGACTACCTGGGAAACGCTAAGATAATCTGCAAAGGCAATCCTTAAGTTGCACCATCTTCCACCAAATTGCTGCCTATGAAGATGCTGTTAGCCTTTCAAAGACCAACAGCTTCATATTAGCATTAGCTGATAGCACCCAAACATCATCAATGGATAAAGCAGACAGAATAGGACAGACTTACATAGTGGCATCCCAGAAGAAACCAACTATCTGCAATTTGGGGAGGATGCCTCAACATAAGAGAGAGAGACAGGCACAAAGTACATGACATTTAGTTGTGTTTATTTAAAACATAAAACGAGTTGTTGTCCTTCCACCTCTCTCGGACTCACGCTCTTCACTGATAAAGACATTATGCAAGATACAGAGGGTCCAATGCACGTGTCTACAAAGGCTCAGTCAGCCATGCAAGCACCTTTAAGCAATGGCAGTTGGGATTTTGGCCAAGGGAAGCAGGACAGTCGCTTACGACATAGGAATGCAGATCCATTATCAAGGCTTTTGCACTGAACTTGGAGGGCCAGATGTTTGTGTTTTAAAACCTTCTTTTTTTCCCATCAAGATGACGTGTGAGATTATCAGAGCACTGTAGGGGCCAAACCCAAACTTATCCATATGAACTGGTGTTTGCCACTTGGGTTGTAAGTAATCTTCTTGTTCTTCCAACCCGATTGATTTTAAGTGAAAGGACGTCACCTGGAAGTTAAGAAGCATAAGCAGGACAATCAGTTGCAGGTGAGCCTCGAAGCAACCCTGTGAACTCGGTGTCAAGTTGAAGATACTTGGCAGTTGATGTTGTCTATAAGGAAGAGCTGAATCCCTGTCCACATGACAGGGCAGACAGGTATTTGAAAGGGGATTATTATTAAAGAATGCTCTAAGCCTATAAATTCGGAATCAAGAAGAATGTATTGGAAGTAGAGGGAAAGGATGGTGAAGCCGAGTTCCCCGCGGGGGCTCTCACTAGGACATGGTCCCTAGGCAGCATGCTGGCATCCTAGAGGGCCTATGGAAGCTCCAGGAAAGCCATGCATGGGTAAAATAGCAAGAGAAAAGCCATGGCAGTGGGGTCTCTGTTCGTAGTGGGAGTCACCATCAGCAGTGTTCAAGAACGCAGCTCTGGAATGGAAAGGGGTCTCCAAGGAGACCAGCTCTCCATTACCTCCAGATGAGTAGCCTCGCTATGCATGTCACACTATTGGACGTAACTTGTAACTCATAAGCCTCCTTTTGCCCCCCCTTAAATGCTGGGGTTATGTATGGGTATGCTCTACCACCCCTCTCTCTGTGAATGCTCTTGAACCCTGGCAGACTCTGAGAAGTTTAATATGCTCTCAGAGGGGTCAAAGCTAGAAAGCCATTCCATTCTGTCAAAACTATTACAAGTTCACTTTTAGTTCTAGGATAAGGGAGTGTTGGAAATGGAGGATTCTATTAGTAAGAAATCTGTGTTATAAATTCGGCAGCCTGCACATCAGTTTTAAATTTGTCGGGATCTTGCAGTGGGTTTGCAGTTTTCCTAAATTTAAAATACTAATAACTCAGGGGCTTGTTGTCAAGTCAAATAACATCACTTAAAAGATTCAATTTTTCATGAAATTTCAATTCTTTTATTATTATTTAGTATTGTTATTAAATTAGTAAGCAGTTACTGATCAACTCTAGGCAGTCAGGTCATTAAGGGCACATAAATTTCTCAATGGGGTTCTTATGTAATTGGGGACGGGAACGGCAGTTAGGTGGTTAGAAAACACTAAGCATCCGTTACAACCCTGGCTCCCAGAAGTCATGGTTAACGTGTGCATGAGCTGGACACAAAGAATTTGAAATTCTAAGATGCACTTGAAAAACCTGAGGAGGAGGAATTTTCCCTAAAGCAGTGGTTTTCACCTTCTTTTAGGATTTGAGGGTCACTGATTCTTTTAGGATTTGACGGAAGCATCAGTCTCTGCCTTAGACAAGGGCATCTACAGAGAACTGTTGCGTTTGTTCAGATGGTTCAAGGACTCTCACAGATCCCACACTAAGAATATCACCTTTAAGGGAGAGACGGTTACAGGTCAGGCACTCACAGCGGTCTAACGCAATAGCTACTTTGAAATGGGAGGTGGTTTGAGAATATCTGGAGGCCATGGGTAAGAACAAGACAGGCTTTCTTTATAAAGACTCAGCCCCACCCAAAGAGCCCCATTGGCAGCGCCATTCTTGTGGAGTCCTCGGGTGACTTGTCTTCCTGGAATTTACATACAAGATCTCACATGCATTCATAAATGCCATCACCATAGCTAGCTAATTGCTACTTCTTCTTTGGACAGTTTCAACAAAACCGAGTGTCCTGGAACATAAGCCAGGTGGACCCTAGCCAAACACAGAGCTAAGGAGAAAAAAATAGTATGTCCGTCTCTCTAAAAGCCACACCACATAACTCAATACAACATTACAGAGCATGCAGAGAATTTTTCCAAGTTTTGACTTCAGGAAAACAGAATAGAAGATAGATTGCATACTCAAGACAAGCCAAAGTTATCCATGTTAACACAACAGCAAGTCAAAGACCACTGTCGGCTGGTAAATAGCCACAATCTGATATACAGTGCCGTCCGGCAGGAGTGGCAAGGTAGATTCTACAGAAAATCAACAGCAACTGCTCACTGACTAGAGCACTAGATTCCTTGAGTCTTGAATAGAATATGGTATGGCACAACTTTTAACAAAATACTATCTACTCACTTCTCAAATCTCATAGGGCTGTGTGTGTTCGTGTGTGTGTGTGTGTGTGTGTGTGTGTGTGTGTGTGTGTGTGTGTACAGGTTCCTGTGTGTGCATATATGTGGAGGCCAGAAACAGATAACCAGCAATGGGATTACTATTATTAACCACTGCATTTGACTTTTTAAGTGTGTACTGGAGATCTGAACTCCAGGTCATCAAGGACACACAGAGCAAGCACATTATCCATTCAACTGTCTCTCCAGACCTGAAATACACCTTAATATTTATTAACATGCTATACTGAAGTCCATTACATTGTGGGATGACTTAAAAATTAGCAAAAGAAAACGTTTAGATGAAGGACACATCAGATACTAACCTGGTAAGAACAGATGATACATTTGAGAGAGTCGAAAGTAGAGAAAGAATGAAATATATTTAGAAAGTTCAATAGAGGTCAAACGGGAAATAGAAGCGCTTATCTCAAATGTTCTTAATTACAGAAACATGTTTAGGAGAATGAGAAAATATGAACTTAGACTTACTACTACTACTCAGAAATCACCGAATGACTTTTGTCTTGACATGCTTTTATGCTGAACTTTTGACTTAATTAATATTATATAAGACTGTAACAAAATCTTAACTTTCAAAGTTAAGATGAACTTAACTGAAATTGCCAGTCATGCAAGTCATATTATGTCTTCAAGTCAAAGATATCTTTCCAAGACGAGTAAACTCTAGAAAGCTAAGAGCTTCTATTAAATCAGACCTTCTCCAAGGACTGTAATCCACAAGCCAGAAGCAGGAGAAGATCATATTCAATGAACACACAAGACCCTGTTTTTTTCTCTGCTGCCAAAGTAATTCAGTCATGTTTAGATATGGCAAATATCCACACATGTGTTACCATGGGACTTTGGAACTTTCCAGGAATGTGATGTCCCCTCCTTTAATATTTACTGCAAAAACCTATAATCTGTGTTTACACTTCGAGCAATCACACAAAATTTTAACTTTCTAAGGCTGAATGGTCTAAACATCAAATACTTCCCCTCTAAAGTGAGATTTCAGTGTCCACTTATTGACAATAGGCTTCAAATTTAATTAAGAGTCACATTGTAGTGCACATTACAATAGCTTTACAAAAACATTGTCAGATAATCCAAGGAAAATAATTTAGAATAGAGCCTGCTACCCATGCGGAGCTCCCCAAATACCATCTCATGATGGCTCCGGTTAACAAACAGTCAGTCTCTAAGGCCCACATTAGGCTCGCTCCCCATGGACCTCACACCTTCTACTGTGCACATCCTTCAGTCATGTTCCCTTGCTTGTAAGTAGAACTTAAAAGTCTGCATGAAACTAACAGAATATGGCAAAATGATGAGACATGGCTTCCAAGATCCAGTTATTAGAATACCTCCTAATACCTCCATCTTGAGTACTGGAAGGATAAACAGTCAGCACGGCACTGCGCCAGGTAGCCTGAGGTGCTCTACCTACAGAGACTCTCATTCAGGTAAAAACAGAGCTTTGAGTTTGTCACAGGAAAGAAATTCAGGACAAAGGAGAAAGAGCCACAAATGTCGCTACTATGCTTTTCAAGCAAAAAATAAGGGATAGTACACAGTTTAGACTTAAGAGCCAGCACCGAGCAACTGATGCCCACAAGGAAGGACAGTATGCGCTCCAGTGTCGTTACAGGCTTCCGAAGAGTGTTACATGAAGACATCTGTATAAGAACTAAACATGTGATTCTGTGATCTAAGTGGCATTGCTTAAATGATGTAATCTGCACTATGGTTTAAGATCGAGTCAAGTTCGGAACACAGGTACAAAAGTATGGGCAAGTTGATTTATTTCTCCTCGTGTGCTTCCTCTGTGTAAATGCAGCTTCATGAGGCACATAGTTTAGTAGGAGGGAGGTGGGATGTGTGTGGGGAGGGTTGCACTTATAGGTCATAAGCATTCTAGTTCTAAACAAGCATAGTTCTGTTGTTTACAGCATCCTGGTTGGAGGTATCTCTTGGCAAAGGAAATGCTGTCTCTTTAAGCAAGCTTGACTTGTTGGTTGTGTTGACATTTCTGACCCTCCGCCAGCAGGAAACACAAACCAACATAAAGAGTTTTGTTTTACTGTGCCTCACTTGTTCTGGTTTTCTGGGATTTTTTTATGGCTAATTTGTTTTGAGACAGTCCTGTGAAAGTGCCCAGATGAGTGCAGGATCGGAAGCCACTACTAATTTATACACTAAAAAGAATTGTTTTTTGGAAGTTGCATAGGTGGTATACTTGCCTGGATAAAAGTGAGCCTTGATATCAGTATTACTTAATTTTTCTTACACCATCATCGGGACCTCTCAATAGAACTTCTAGTCTATTTAAAAATCCTCTCAACGCTGATGAAAAACTTGAGCCACTGGAACTAGGCTTAAAATTCAGAAACCATCTGCATTCATTCTCTATGGATGGGGCTCCTTGGCTGTCCTTTGACACAGTTCTTCGTGAAGCTCTTCAAGTTCAGTCTCCCTCTCCTTTGGAGAATCAAAACCAAAGGGAAAATGGCCAATTCTTAACACTGTCCACATTCAGCAGACAGGCAGGAGACACTCAGATATTTGAATTCTCAAGTGTCAGTAGAGGTGAGGAATAAGGAAGTCACAGCAATTCTGAAACCCAAGCTGAAGTACTCAGTTAGGTCCCCAGGCCTGCAAATCAACCTCCAGGTATTTCGTACCCAGAGGCTTTCCGCTGTACTCTTGAAGTCATGCATCCTGTTCACGCTTGCTGCTCTGGGTTTGTCATGGCCTTCCTTGCCAGTGAAATGTGGGTGGCTCTATAGACTCTTCTCATTTAAGCCTGCCTCTTTCCCCTTCGGCTGATTTCTCCTGATGAAATCTTCTTAAAGATTTCTGTGAGCTTCCTGTGACAGGTTGTAAAGCTTTGTTCAAGGGAGCCTGTCCTACCCATCTATGCTCCTGCTGGGACAGAGGAGAGGCAATTCTCTTAAAGGTCTGCCTTTTCCTCGACCTCATCCATAAAACTTAAAACCCAAACTTCTGTGAAGAATGTGATTCAAGCTCCTGACACTTCTGTTGAGAGCATGTGTGTCAGTCTTGGGAGGTCATGTGATATGGCATTCTTCTTTAATATTTCCATGACCTTATCAGAAAGATTGTGTGGCTACAAGCTGGGCTTGTATCTAATGTCATGGTTTTCTGATAGCGCTGTGGTATGACCTTGTTTTCTGATCCTGTCCTTTAAAAAACATGCATTCGTTTAATTCTCTCTGTGTGTGTGTGTGTGTGTTCCAGAGTATGTGTATATAAGCCACATGGGTGCAGAAGGTATGGGGTTCAGCAGAGTATGCTAGATCCCCTGGAACTGAAGCTAGAGAGACTGAGAATCTTCAATTCATCAAGTCATGAATTTTTTTTTATTAACCATCTTCTCAATTTACCTTTTTCTTACAGTTTATCATAACATAATAAAAAGAAATCTAGTGACATTTCAATAATTTTTTTCTAGGAAATCTCTTTAATTGGATCGTTAATTCATTTGACAACTTTTACTCCCAATATACTTGCAAATGACTGTGGATCACACAAGGATATGGACCTGTGGGCACTGCTGAAAATTCTGTGCAACTTCATTTCTAATTTCCAGTGAACTTTTTCTTACAGTAAAAAAATGTCCATTCATCCATCCACCACCTTAAATTTCAAACTTCTCTGAACAATATGATCCAAACCAACACTCTTATTAGCATACACAATTCTAAGGCCATCTCCCATTTATACTTATTTATTTTTGAGGCAGGGTTTACTATGTAGCCCTGGCTAGCCTGGATCTCATAGGTATCTAACTGCCTGTGCGTCCCAAGTGCTGGGATCAAAGGCACGTGCCATCATGCCCAGGTTCCAACCTTTAGAGTTTGATGGTGGCACCCTGCTCTAAAACCTGCGTTCATTATCATTTTGCAAAGCACATTACCCCCACAGACTGAGACCTAGGGTTGTCCTATGACTTCTACTTGCATGCTGTGGCATGTGTGCACCTGCACTCACACATGAACATGCATATAGACACGCATCATACCCATAGATTACACACATGTGTATACATAGGAACACACATCATACCCATAGATCAGACTCATGTGTACACACAAGAACGTGAACATAGATACACATTGTACCCATAGATTACACACATGTAAACGCATAGGAACATACAGATAAACACACATCATACCCGTAGATTACACACATGTGTACACATAGGAACATGCAATAGACACACACCATACCCAAAGATTAGACACGTGTGTACACATAGGAACATGCATATAGACACACATAATACCCATATGGTGTGGGAGATCTTTCTGACTATGTGTTGATTTTATTGGTTAATGAATAAAGAAAACTGGCTGGGCCTATAGCATGGGAGGAGGAAGGCGGAGTAAAGAGACACCATGGAGACAGATGCGCTAAAACTTTGCTGGTAGGCCACAACCTCGTAGTGATACACAGATTAATAGAAATGGGTTAAATTAAGATGTAAGAGTTAGCCAATAAGAAGCTAGAGCTAATGGGCCAAGCAGTGATTTAATTAATACAGTTTCTGTGTGATTATTCGGGTCTAAGCTAGCTGGCTGGCCAGGATGAACAAGCAGCCTCCATGCAACACCCATAGATTACACACGTGTACACATAGGAGCATGCATGTAGACTCACATCATACCCATAGATTACATGTATGTGTACACACAGGAACATGCACGTAGACACACATCATACCCATAGATCAGACACGTGTACACGGAGGAACATGTACATAGACACGCATCATGCCCATAGATCACATACATGTGTACACACAGGAACATGCACGTAGACACACATCATACCCATAGATCAGACACGTGTACACGGAGGAACATGTACATAGACACCCATCATGCCCATAGATCACATACATGTGTACACACAAGAGCATGCACGTAGACACACATCATACCCATAGATAAGACACATGTGTACACATAGGAACATGCACATAGACATGCATAATACCCATAGATCACATACATGTGCACACGTAGGAACATGCACATAGACATACATCATACCCATAGATAAGACAGATGTGAATAAACACAAACACACATATATAACACAAATTTTTTTGAGTACAATGGTTACATTTAATCTCTATACACACAGGCACATACATGTGCACATTTACCCTCCCAATACAGAGAGAAACAAACACACAAAATGGCTGAGTAGTTGAATCGGTGTCACAGAAACTAGATTTATAACAAAAACACCCTAATACAAACATGATAAATTGTTGTATTCAAAGTTAAGTAGCCAAATAATTATCATCTGTCGAACTGCAATTTGTTTATATTTACTCTTACCATTGCACCTATATTTAAGAGAGCTTATAAGCAACATCAAAGCTCTCTTCAAGATCATTATTTATAGAAGATTCTGCGCTTTGTAACGAAAACCTCAATTAAAAAGTGCATGCTAAACGAAGGGGAAACTAGAAGATGGGGTATTTGATTCCCCTAAAGTGATTCTAATTTTTTGATTCACTTATCCTCAATGCAAAGCAAATTATATCACTCAAATATTTTACAGCACCTATCCTTCACAATGACACCACATCTTTAATGTCCTACTCACTATCACATTGTGGCATTTCATGTGTGAAAAATAGGAACAGAAATATTTTCCAAATGTCAGACAGTCATGGAGCAATTTATCTCATTGCCTTGTCCCTCAAGGCGATGAGGCCGTTTAGTAATGGCCTATTAGTGAACATCAATGACTGACAGACACGCTTGCAGCGTAAGCCGTCATAGGCCAAGGAAAACAAAGACCATAAACATTCCATTCGGCAATGCGCGGCACTGTTTAAAAATAGCAATGCCATGGGAGCTGAAACTGAAACAGGGACCCTGGTGGTCCTCTGGGGGCACAGGACGATGCAGAACGCTGCCTTCAATGAGAAGTCACGGTCATTGGCTCTGCGCTCAGCTTGAACCACAGGGTGAGCAAGTTCCCATCTCAGAATTTCGAGAACTACAAAATTCTGGGTTCCTATCAGACCTGATCAGTTCGTTGCATTCTTAAACCTCAGGCACGCAGGCCTCCTCATGTGAGTTCTCACAGGCCAGTCAACACCTGGAAAATAAAGGGCACTGCCAAGTGTTTGTCTTCCCTGACAATAGACTTCTGAAAAGAAACCCTGACCCACTGCCTTGTAAATGAAAAGTGTGATGTACATGACGATAATGAATGGCAATTAATAGACTATTTAATTAAAAGATTATAGATCATAAAACAAATTCTGGCTCCCAGGTTGTTACTTGCCTGAAGTCAGCTTCCTTTTGTGAAGCAGAAGAGAGATTCTAACTTCAAATCAAGCGTTTCTCCTTCACCTGTCAAGAACGCGTTGAGTAGGAATAGCAAGTTTTGTACTGTGTGATCCAGTGTTATGTGAGGGAGCATCTGCTTCATCTAAAGTCAACTCTGGCAACAACTAAGTCACATGGCGGCCCATGTCCTTAACCCTAACATGCTGCCGAAAATGGTGATACCTTTTAACCTCCTAGTCTAAATCTTACTTGAATCTTCATAGGAATGACTTTCTGAGGACACATTATTTCACCATGAGAAGCACTAAGATCATGGAGGGGACAAACCCAGACAGGAGGCTTCATTGGGGTCCCACACTTGCTTTCATTAGACACCATCTTGACATGGCAAGGTACTTACCCCAAACTCCAGACTGCTCCTTCAGTCCAATGTGGTGCTCAACACAGTATCTTGGCACCCAATACCTTGGCATGGCGGGCCTCAATAAAGGTTATTAAGTACCATTCAATGTGGAAATACGCTGCGAAATTCTTTGAACAAATTTACGCTCAGAAGCAAAGCGCTTTACTATCTTTACTATTCTTCTTTGAACTTATGATAGACACATGGAACTTGCACTTCTAAACAGGACTATGAAACCCACAAACAACCTAGAAACAAAAGTCACAAATACATTTTGTCTGCCATGATAGAACACAAACCCTCTTTGCTCTTTGGCCAAAATGAGAAGTAACAATTCTTAGTTACTGTTATATAAAATGCTTTCATGTGTTTTTCTTCCCCAGAATAGGGTCAAAAAAAAAAAAAAGGAAGAAAGAAAGAAAAAGATAACAAGAGGGTCATAAAGTTATAAAGTTAGGCAACAAGTTCCGAGAAACTGTCTCATTTAAACTTTGACTAGTCACACGTGTAATAAAAGGTAGGCTAAAGAAACGAAGTCCAACACATCCAGCAGTTGCCTAATAAATGCTGCCAATCAAATGTTCTACCAAAGCGGCCTTCATGCTACTGTTGCTTTTGAAGTCCACTCTCCCTTCTCCATTTCCTAGGTTTTCTTTCCTTCCTTTCTTTCTTCCTTCCTTCCTTTTTTTTTTTTTTAAAGAGCATGAAGTTTTAAGGAAGAATCGTAATGCCTTGAACACTCATCAGCTACTACTAACTTCTTTCCCACTATCTCCCATATTCCGGTTCTCCTCCAGCGCTCTGACTTTCGGCCCACTTCAGCATGGTCCTCGTTCCCCTAACTCCAGCTCTCATATTCTTCCAGACAGTGTCCAGGGGACAATGTTCTTTGCAAAGACAGGAGAAGTAAGCAAGGTCAAGGGGAAGGTTTCCATCTCTCTGGAGCTCTTACCCAGAGGTCTCAGTGCTGTGCACAATTTGAACATACTCAAGCATAGTATCTTGGCTGGTGCAAGTATGACCTACAGCTGTAGATTCTTGTACTGATCATTGACATGCAACAGAGTGCTTTACTTGGAGTTGCATGAAGTATTTAAAAGTTTATCTTTTTCACTAGGGAATGAATTTAACATGTTAAAACTATCAACATCTACCAATTGCCTACTTATGTGCTGTGACAAGACTTAAGAGAAGCAACTTCAAGGAGGAAGGATTTATTTGCCCCACAGTTAGTGAGAGAGCACGGTTCAGCATGTTCAGGAAAGAATGGTGATGGGGCAGCAGGACTGGGACTCCACATAGTCCACAAACCATAAAGCGGGGAACCCTGCCCTGACATCAGAGTTGACTATAACCTTCACCCCCTCCACACAAGAACCCACCTCCAGTTAGGCTCTACTTCTCGAAGTTTCACAGCGTGCTAAGAGCGGTGCCACCTGACAAGCAACTGTTGGGACACCCAAGCCCAAGCAGTACATTTCACATCGCAACCACGTCAGTATTATTAAAGAAAGCGTGTCTTTTTTAGGTGTTAGTTAGGCTTTAATACCGATGGCTACCAGGTATTAGACCACATGGAAACCTGTAAGACAATATTCTTGATAACTCTATGAGAAAAAAAAAAAAAACAGTGCCAGGGAGAGGTGAACTTACTCATCCAAGAACACACAGCTAGGAAAAAGCACAACAAATTGATGTCCGCTGCCTCACTCTCCAGTATCAAGGAACGGTACTCCACACGCCATTATTAAGAACATCTGTTGATATACACTTGCTGTTTCCCGAGTACCAATTACATGCCAGGCAGGCATTAGGAAGAAAGAGGAAGGATTTTAAAGAGCTCAAACCTGAACTGAAGGGCTTTTGTTTTCAAGCAAATGTAGGAGCCATGGAAAAGAAAAAGGCCATGGCCCAATGTGACAGGCTAGGGTGCTGTCATGGCGGCAGCAAACTTAAGTAACAAGGGGGTACTCTTAGAAGCACCAAACTCTCAAACTCCTTTCTTCTAAATAATTACAGCATACCTGTTTGAATTTAGAGTATGTGAAACATTACAGACATTTTCTTCACTGGTATCCAGTCATTAATGTTATAGTGCGGCACACTGTTTCCAGGGAGAACACTTAATATTCTTAGATGTATGCTCCTTACATTTTCTTGCAGATCTTACTACATGCGGTCATTACCTCCAAAGCGGCACGCCTCTCCCAGTCTAAAGTGACACAGAGGGTTAATTAATAACCAAATTCTAATTCTCTGTTTCCGTTGTCAAGGAAGAGCCATTCGCTCTCCAGGCTAGAATGCACTGGCTTATGTCAGCTTATCTACTTTCCTGATGCTTGCTTAGAAACAAAGGAGGGTAGATAACTGTACTGAAAACTCATCCAGTCTGGAAACTGAGCCTAGGACCAAACTGGGAGCCAAAAAGAAATGCATTATCTGTCTCAGAGGGGAACCAGATGATCACACAATTCTACTGTCTTCCAGGTTTATACTCAGGATTATGTGGGAATTATTTTGGTTAATCTTCACAAAATAACTCTGATACAAATGACTCACTCTAATCTCCATTAGATAAATAAGAAAAATCAGGCCCAACTCCACACACAAAAAAGTGTCAGAACTAGAATTGGAACACAGTCCAGAAACCAGTCTGCTTTTAATCACATGCCCAGGATAAGCAATGAAAACACCCTTGGGGCCAAGCAAGTGAAGAGGATGTTTGAAGTAGCTTAGCCTTAAGATTAGAAAGCCAAGGTTCTTAACCATGGCTGCCTTTGGAATCACCTAGGGAGCCTTAAAGACAGTTGGTTGAAGCCTGGGTTCCGCCCCCACAGATGTGATTTAATTGATGTGGGGGCTGCTAGGTGCTCTAAATGGGCAGTCTAGCCAAAGGCAGGCTGCTTGCAGAGCAGGGTGGCATGTGGTTCACTTGAAAGCAGCAAGAAGAACCTTGCAAATGTTATGTAAACAGTGTGCTAAACAAAGGTTGCTACTGCTTCTGCAACCAGTATGTGATCTCTGAACTCTTATTTGGTATAATTAAGGTACTAATATGGGAGTTAGATACATAGATGATTGAGAGATAAGTAGATTATAAAAGATAAATGATAGGAGATAGATAGATAGAAAGATAGATAGATAGATAGATAGATAGATGGATACATAGATAGATAGATAGATACATACATACATACATATATAGATAGATACATATATAGACAGACAGATAGATAGATAGATAGATAGATAGATAGATAGATAGATAGATAGATAGATAGATGATAGATAGATACATAGATAGATAGATAGATGATAGATAGATAGATACATACATACATATATACATACATAGATACATAGATGGATGGATAGATAGATAGATAGATAGATAGATAGATAGATAGATAGATAAGACAGACAAACAACAGATAGATATGTAGATGCAGACGACATTATCATGGATTTTTGCAGAGATGATCATCTGATCTCTGAGCCTGTCCATGTCATCATCCAGCTCCAATTAAGGGACAATTATAAAAAAGAGGAATCTCTGTTCAAAGGACCCTGGAGTACACCTGATCTTCAAATGGAGGTAACCCAACTATGCTCACCTAACAAATGCATACCATTTGATAAATAAAGATTTACTTCAACTTTTTCAAAAGTTGTGTTTTAAAAGAAGACCACTCAAAATTAACTCTGACCTTTTTGCCAGACAAATAAAGAGATCTCACTTAACTAAATAAGTCTTAAGAAGCAAAGGTGGCAGGGGCGGTTCAGGAGGTGGCTCAGTCTGTGAAGTCCCTGCTGTGTAGCCTGGAGACCTACATTTTGCTGTGCAACCCAGTGGCTATGGAGGAGAACTAAGCAGATCTCTAAAGCTGGTCAGTCTATCTCAGTCATCAAGCATCAGGATCAGGGAAAGACCCCATCTCAAGAAGTAAAGGTGGAGAGCAAATGAGAAAAGACATCAGGCATCAATCTACGGCCTCCACATTCACGCACTCCCATACGGAGACATATATGTCAAAAACAAGCAAATAAAACAGAAAAGAATGGTGTTAGATGATCTAAAGGTTCATATATGAAGGGGTACGTAGCACCACTAGATAAAATGTCACTTGTCCTGGGGAAGGGAAAACAAAAGCTGTGTTCAATCAGAAGATGCTCATCATTAAATAGCCAGCAGATGTGAAAAAGGATGCTGCTAACAGCAAGTCTGAATCCTCTTCTGAAAAAAGCAGAAACTTCAGCCAGCTTGTGAACTCATGTCTTGCTCCACGATCATGGCAACTGTTGCACTGACAACCAAAAGGAAATGGCAAAATGTATCAATTAAGAAAGATTTCAGAGACTGGGTGAGCTCAGCCAGTCACTTGGTTTTGCTTGCTGAGGACCTCAGTTTCAGTCCCTAGGACACAGGTTAAAAACTCAGGATGGTGGTGTATGACTGCAATCTGGGAGGGTGAAAACAGAGGGTCCTTGGAGTTCAAGAGCCAGACAGTCTGGCTGTATCAAGAAATAAGGTAAGAGAGTGATAACAAACATACTGAACATCAATCTCTGGCCTTCACGTAGGAACATACATATACGCTGGTGCACACACATACACACACACACACACACACACAAATAACCCGGGTGGTGTTAGCTGGCTAGTCAGTCAACCTAGCTAAAATGGACATTCAAGATTCAGTTAGGGACCCTGTATCCTAAAGCAGAGAGATTCGATTAAGGAAGAATTCCTGATATCCACCTCTCGCCCTCACGTGTGCAAATGGTGAGTCCACACACACACACCCACACTGAAGCACACAGGGATACCGCTGATGCGTTCTAAGTCAACAAGCCCAGTATCCACCCTTCTCACACCAACAACTCACGGAGAAACTCCCATACCTATAATATTTTTTTTTAATTTAAGAAACTATCAAAACAGGTTTTCTTTCTGAAAGAAGCCCAGCCACATACTTTCATTTGCCTGGGGCAGCACAGGCTGAAGCAGCTAAAAATACTTTCTTTTCTTCTAAGTTTGGAAGAACAAATCAGACCAAGCCAAGAGCTGCATATCATTTTCCCCTATCTTAAAAGTCTTACTAGAAAATGCTCTGCATAGCTGGATTAAGGCAAAGGCATCTGTTTTGTGTGTGCATACACAACCACTGTCAGGAACACCCCTCTGGCTTATCCACCCAGAAAGATTCAATAAACCGTATTTGTACTATCAACAGGGACAGTCATCATTTGACTGATTACATAGGATACTCATTTCTCGCTTCCTTTACGTTGGAGAGAGAGTTCCATGAGGGTTGAAAACAAACCAGCAGGACAGGTAAAAGCATTCCTAACAACACATACAGTGAGTAGTATGTCCTCTCCAGAGCTCCAAAGCGCTGACGCGCACTCACTCAGGAATCATTTGGGCCTTGGGAATTCACAGTCGATGGGATTCTAAAAATAGAAGGATACAAGCTTCGGACGCCTTGCACAAGTTGTGGTCTCCGTGGCTGGCAAAGTGAAATGTTATGTTTCTTCTACCCGACTTCCCCAAGCTAACTGTAAAACACGCCTGTGCATTCATGCATACCCACGCACAGAGCTCTGTGATCACCTAAAGGCCTCCGAAGGAAGACAAGCCTTTTAAAGTGTGGACTTTTCCATCACACCCAACGTTTCTCAAATTACCTATTAAACCAGCATAATTATAACAACACAAGATAGCCAGTTCCATTCACTGGCCACTAGTGCACTGCCTTTTTTTTTTTTTTTGAAAAGGAGAACCAGATAGAAAATGTGTGTGCAACTCTCCATATCTACAAACCAGGGCTTGCCTCTTGGGAAAGGGTTGGCAGATGTGGCAGAAGGGCTATTTGCCCAGACTGCAGCTGAGCCTTTGACAAGTGCTTCTGGTAAAATACCCTGTGTTGTATGCAACCCCCCCGCCCCGCCCCCAAAGCCAGGCAGGACCATGGGCTGGTGCTGTGGATTTCAAAGAGAATTCCTGAGAGGAAGAAGGAAAACCGGGACGTCACCTCTCCACACACACCCAGAGGCCAGCAGCCCCGGGCTGTTGTTCCGGAAGGTCACTGGGTGGTACCTGCAAAGCCAAGCTACTTTCCCAGCCCAGCACTAGCGCGGAGCGAAGTTGGCCACGCGCGTCCCCTTAACTCTACCGTACCTTGCAATTGGGCAGAGAGTGAGTCCTGGTGCTGCTGGTACTTGAGCGCCACCGCCTCGGCTTTGCGCAGCTGGGTCTGCAGTTCCAAGTAGAGCATCGCGCCATAGAGGAAGCCGAAGATCACCGTGAGTAGCAGCAGCGTCTGGAAGATCCGCTTCTGCTTTCGGGAGCACATCCCGTTTCCCATAGTCCCTCCTGCGCCCCGCGCTGCGGCGGCGGCGGGCGCCGTCGTGTCCTCGGTCCTCGGCTGAGTCGGGCGGCTCAGCAACGGCCACCGCGGGAAGTAGCCGGAGTCGGCATGAGCAGAAGACGCAGGACACAAAAGCGGGGTAGGAGGGGAAGAGGCGGCCGCTCAGCCCCCGCGCGCGGCGGGGCGCCAGGCCATCGACGCCACCCGGGCAGCGGCCACCAAACTTCTGTGACGTCGGATCTCCGCGAGTGGTTGGGCCCGCGTGGGGTCCCTTTGCATACTTCGGAGCCCGCTGCCCTTGCCGCCGGTCCCCACGCGCCACCTACCCGGCTTTCCTTCTTCCACACTTTTTGGCCTCGCCGTCCCCACCGTCTGTCCCCGCCCCTCGCGCCGGCTCCCGCGGCTGGACTTTGTCGCTACCACTCGTAGGGGACGCGCGCCCAACAAAGGGACCTGGCTCCCCGCGGCGTCCCCGCGCAAGGTCCTCCTGGGATGGTGGAGAGATGGGGACAGGTTGCTTTGGTCGGGTTAGGAGGGGGCCGGTGGGCCGGTGTCACTGATCTGGCAGCTCCAGCGGTCCGCCACCTCCCACCCAACTTACGTGTCACCCACGGCCCCGCTATCATGGCCAACGGGATTCCGGGAGGAAGTCCCACTCGGGCTCCCAGCTCATTGGGCCCGCGCGAGCAGCCGCTCCCTCCTTTCGGGGAGCCAATGCTGGGCTCCATTGGACGCCAGCTTTGTCTGTCCCGCCCCGGGCCGCGCCTTCCCTCTCTGCTCCGGGCAGGCCCTGGGCTCCGTGGGCCGCGCGGCCGCCTGGCGCCTGGGTGCGCCCACGTGGAGCCCGGGTGGGTGGGGATAGGCGGAGGAGCCAGCCTGGGAGTGCTGGGGACTTGTCCTGGCCTGAGGCTTGGGGATGATCATTGGGCACGTGTGCACATGTGTGTGCATGTGTGTCCCAGCACTTGGAATGCACGTGGAGAAAGAATACAGCTCTTACACACGCCGAAGACAGCAAACAGCAGGGCATGCACTCTGCTAAATCCTGCTCACTTCTTAGCCTACAGAATGAGCTCAGGTTGCAGACACAGTGTTCTTTGCATAATAGGCACAATCTCTCCAGGGCTACCTACTGAGACTTCTCCCATCAGGGAGACTAGCCTGCCTTCATAGATGATAGGAAGCAAGCTGGAGCCCTAAACCCACTTGACTGTCCTCATGGGATGGGGAAATCACTTTGTTGGCAGAGGGAAAAGAAATGATCTCATATGTTTCCTCTGGCTTCAAATGGAATAATTTAAAAACAAATCTTACAGGCTGAAATGAGTATGCATTCATTTTGCTATGTGTATTTCTCGTAATGGTGGCAGAAATACATCAGTTACATTTTAAAATTACATCTTCGAGGCCAACAAAAGACCGTAACTAGAGAAGTTAGACAAGCATAATAACTCCAAACCACTTCTACCCAAACCACTTCTAAGGAATCCATGGTGCGTTTGTTTCTTCCATGTAATGAGAGGGGGTGTGGAATTGAGGTTATGCATAAGCGATAATTTTGTTTCCCCTCTTGACCTGAATTCTAAGGGAAATGCATTATTTCTGAGAAGAATCAGTAGTGCAGTAGCACTTAGTACATTCTGCATAATTTTCGTGATACCCTGACTGGGTTTTCGTCATCACCATCAATTATGGGAAATGAATGTTTAAGATGAAGGAAGATCTGCTTAAGCCAGGTTCATTTTAAAGACAGTCCCTGTCCTGGATGTTTTTAGGTCAACTCTGAAATCATCAGTTAACAAGAGCCACATAGGCAGACTGGGGCATTTATCTCATTGTGAAACATAAGCAGGATTGGTATGGGCACTTAGCTAATAAAAAAAAAATCACATCACAGTTTTCAAAACACACTGATAGCCCAGGACATTCAATTTACATGCTGGAAACAAACCAAATTTTACCATGCTGACTCTAAATAGTTCTAGGACTTTCTAGGTCTTATAAAAAGTAAGTTGCTCACAACAGGAGAACCAATCAGAATCTTACCCTTTACATCTTGTTCTGTAGAAACCAAGCCATAATTCCAATTAAACATGTCATCAAGAACTGTATTCTGTTAAAATGTGAATCTATGCCAGACCTGGTGGTACAAACCTGTAATCCCAACTACCAGGGAGGCCAAAGCAACAGGATTCCAAGGTAGGTCCAGACAAAATTAGAGAGACCATGTTTCAAATCAAAAGTGCAGAAGACAGACCTAGGGATGGCAGCTTATTGTTAGGACACTTAACCTAGCCTGTAGTTGACAGTGAGTTCAATCCCCAGTCCCAGGAAAAAGGAAAAATGCCCAATTTAAAAATAAAACAGACTAAAGAAGCTTAGTTTTGTTCCATGGTCTTGGTGTACTCTCACAGACACGAGTCTTAGGGGATTTACCACCGTTTTAAAGGCTTCCTCTTTCTGTTTTACTCACAGAAATTGAAAGTAATTAGTAGGATTCCTTTAGAGTCCCTCAGAACTCAATTTGCTCATAAGCTGTGAAAGAGTCCTGTGCTCTCTGAATTCATGATCACTCATTTTAAACCTCGGACTTCTGAGCATCAGCTTTATTTCCGCTTCTTAAGGTCTTCTTTGCCTACAGCAGACAACTGATTCTACAGAATATAATAAATCAAGGCCATAAAACACAACTCAATATTTTAGTCATAAAATTTGAAAGAGAAGAAAGTTATTACATCAACTTATCCATTATTTCAAATTCAAGAAGGGTTTGCAGGAGAACATAAAGTCACTAATGGCAATGTCTTTTTAATATTACATTTTCAAGGTGAACATTGCCTCTGGATTCTTGAATATATAACTATAGCACTTTTGAGTAGCTAACATGGGAGGCATCCAGGGCCTATAAATTAAATTTACATAGCACTGCCTTTGGGTAGAGTTTATAATATATGAGCTATTTACACTGGTCTTAGAAGGTCTGTTGTTAGTTGTATTTTATTTTGTTTCTTTAGTATTTAAAAGAACAACCTTTCATAATTAAATATCCATGCATTATATATTTCACAGTGTGTGCATATAATTTGGAAATTACAAATACCCAGGGATTTCTCCCACTTAGCATTTGGTTTCTAAGACAGGAAAAAGGCAACCAGAACCTCACATCCTAGAAGAGTTAAGATAGCATTTGAGACCATTAGCATGTTCTCTGACTCAAAGGAAGATGTTCAAATTTGCTTATGTTCCAAAGAGGGGAAGTTAAGAAAAATAAATTTGATGTAAGCAGGTGATGCATAATTTGGAACAATCTAATTAGCATTATTAATGTAGATTGAGCAATCGGCTTTCATGAAAACTTGTATTGAAATATCTTTACTACAAATATTATTCAGTATATTTTAACTTATTGGAGAAACAACATCCAAATGAGTGCTGAGTATTCAACTTTAAAATCATGAGCTCAGGCTATGGGCTGGTGTAGTGATGCTCATCTAGCATGTGCAAACCGGGAGGCTCAACTTCCAGCATTTAAATTTCCTAGCTTAATTGGAAACTTGCCATCTGAGAGGAAAATCTAGTAAAGATTGATGTGTGGACAGGTTTGTGGAGGATTTTCTCTATCGATAACTGAGGGAGGCTAGCACAGCCCCTACGGACTGCAGCATCCCATAAGAGACTGTCTTGTGTAAGACGGCTAGCTAATCATGAGCCAGTGGGCAAGGCAGCAAGCAGAGCCCCATTATGGGTTTTGCTTTAAGCTCTTTTCCTGGCTTCCCTCAGTGATGGCTTATGACCTGGAAGTCTAAACCATTTCTTCCCCAAAGTTGCTATTGGCTGGAGCGTTTTTATCACAACAGATAAAGGATACTAGAACAGTAAATAAACATCTGGTCGTCCCATCAACAAAATGTAAAATGGCTTTAAAGTGTCAATTACTCACAGTTTGTACTGTGTCATGTAACAATTACAGAAATAACTCTCCTCTATTTCTTAAAGGAACTTGCACCCTGTGTCTCATTGCTTTTTTTTTTTTTTTGCCACTTTGCCCATTTGTTGACTCCTAGTTAGTACATGCACCTCACTTCTCATCACCTTTAAGACCTGTTCTAGGAATGAGGGCATTCTGTCATTTTGAGGGTTCTGTGAGAAATATGTTGAAACTCCGTTTTCCCAAGGTTTCATTAATGACCTGGAAGTGTCAGTAGATTAATGAAGCAAGAAGGTAGGCATGGGACTGGGTCATAACTAAATAGTTTACCCCACTTGGCATGTCTTTATGCCTTCCTTGGGCCTGCGTACTAAGTGGCTATCTTTGCTATCTTTAACTGTGTGAGGAGTCAAAGGGGGACAAAGGAGTAAATGGTCAATCAGTTCTCATAAGTTGAATCCTTCTCACTAGCAAACAGGACTGGAAAGATTACTCAGTGGGTTAAAGCATTTGTTTCTACCTCATGTCTGCCATGGATGACTCAAGACCTGAACTCAGGAATGCAATTGCTACTCTTCTTTCTGTCCTCCATTACAATCTCTCGAGTGTGTCCCTAGCTCTATAGCAGACTGATTGCAGGGACTTCTCCTCTATCCCCACTTCCATCCCCTAGTGACTCCACCAAACCTTAGTGCCCACTCAACTTTCCTAATCCCAGCGTACTCTCTTAGCCCCACCCCTTCTAGTTCATCCCTATTTCTTCCCGTTAGCCCCCCCCCATACCCAGAAACACTTTCTACTCAAGATGTCCAGTGTCCACCACTGTCAGGGACTCAGCGAGGTGAATCACACTATCCTCACGATCCTCTTCGATCTCTCTTTTCTCATGCTCAGCCCCTCCTCCCACCTTAGCTCCATCCACTGGAGTCTCCAACTCTTGTTGGAGCCCCCCGCTCCTTTCGCCCCAGTCTCTCCAAATAATTCTTTGGCTTACCACACCTGCATGCAAGATCCCCTCTTTCCAATGCACCTCCAGATCTGGGGATCCTGCCTCCAGGAGGGAACACCATCACCTTAGGTCTTTCCTCAAGCTTCTGTCCTAGCCCACCTCTATTTCTCAGCTACCCACCGATACGAAGAAGCTCTCCCTCCCAGGCAAACCACAGCCATCATACTTTCCTAAGGTCCAAAGAAAGCAAGAGCAACAAAGAAATGGAGCACCCACTCAACAAAGACACGATAAGATACCAACAGTTAAAATTACCACAATCATCCCAATCCAAGATGCCTAGACACAAAACAAAAACATTACCAGCTAGGACATCTAAGTCATATCTCCATAAAACTTAGCAACCCTCAGTAGCAGGAGGCACTGAGAATGGAAGAAAGAATCTCAGGGGTCGATGACAAGGTAGTGTTCGACTCAATCAAAGAAAAATTTAAATTTAAAATTCCAAGCCCAAAACATTGGGACACTATGAAAAGACTAAATCTACAAATATTAGGAATAGAGGAAGAAGAAATCCAGGTCAGAGAACAAAAAATATTCAACAAGAGACATTCACTATCAGATTGGTTTATAAAACTGGCCCTGTCTCTTTAGTTGCTTCCAAGAAACACACCTTGTCATTGCCTCAGGGTAAAAGGATGATGGAAGGAGACATTCCAAAGAATGGACCCAAGAAGCACACGGTTGAAGCCATCTTCTTTTTATTTTTATTTTTTGTATTTTTAATTGATTTTTATTGAGCTCTACATTTTTCTCTGCTCCCCTCCCTGCCTCTCCCCTCCCCACTTCAACCCTCCCACAAGGTCCCCATGTTCCCAGTTTACTCAGAAAGCCATTTTCATGCATGAGAAAAAAGACTGCAAGCCAAATTGAGAAAGACATCACATACTTATCCAAGGAAAGAAATCCATGAAGAGAGTATTGCAATATAAATACATATGCACCATGCTCATAGAAGAAAACACTGCTGGAATCATATGTTTTCCCACACTGTTATAGTGGGTGAGTTCAATACCCAATTCTTCTCAATTGGCATGTCTTCAAGACCAAAACTAAACAGAGAAACGTTGGAGTTAAATAATGTCATACATCAAATGGTCCTAGCAGATATTTACAGAGCATTTCACCCAAACACAAAAGAATATTTTTTCTTCTCAGAGTTCATAAAAATGTTCCCCCAAATTGACCGCATACTTGGACACAAAGCAAGTCTCAAAAGATATAAAAGTACTGAAATTATATCATATGCCTTTCTAATCACCTTGGATCAAAGCTGGAGATCAACAGCAACAGAAAGTTTGCAAATTCCTGAAGAATTGGACAATTCACCACTGAATGAAAAATGGGTAAAGACGTGGATTAAAACCATTTTAGAATTGGGTGAAAGTAAAACACGAAGTACCCAAACCTATGGAACACAATGAAGGAGGTTCTAAGAGGCAAGTCACCTCACTAAGTGCCTACATAAAAAAATTGGAGCGATCTCATATTAACAACAGCAGTACACACCTGAAGACTTTAAAGAAAAAGAATTAACATCCCAAAGGAGTATACAGCAAGAAATAATCAAACTGGAACACGAAATAAATAAAAGAGAGGCAAAAATAAACACAAAAATCAATAAAATGAAGAATTATTTCTTTGAGAAAATCAATAAGATAGATAAACCATTAGCCAAATTAACTAAAAGATGGAGAAATAAGATCCAAATCAATAAAAATTAGAGACAAAACGAGGAACATAATAACAGACATCAAGGAAATCCAGGGGATATACTTTAAAAAATCTATACTCCACTAAATTGGAAAGCCCTTGCAAAGCCTAAAAGAAATGAATACATTTCTTAATATATAGGATGTAACAAAAAGTTAAATCAAGACAAAATAAACAATTTAAACAGGCCTATACCTCCTAGTGAAATAGAAGCAGTAATTAAAAGTTACCCAAACAAAATAATTTGATTCAGCACAAAATTCTACCAGACCTTCAAAAATATTAATGTCAATACCCTTAAATTATTCCCCAAAATAGAAACAGAAGGAGCCTGTCCCAATTCTTTACATGAGGCCACAATTCACCTCATACTGAAGCTGCACAAAGACCCAAGAAAGCAAAAAGAAGTGCAAATCAGGTTTTCTAGTGAAAATAGAATTAAAAATTCCCAATAAAACACTGACAAACTGAATCCAAGAACACACCAAAAAGATGATCCACCACGTTAAAGTAGGCTTCATTCCAAGGATGCAGGAATGGTTCAACTTATGTTAGTTGATAAATGCAATCCACTACATAAAGTCTGAAAGAAAAAAAAATCATATTATCATCTGACTAGATGCAGAAAATTCTTAGACAAAATCCAACAACTCTTCATAATAAATGTCTTAGAAAGACTCAGAATACAAGAAACATACCTCAGTGTTAATATATTTTAGGCAGTTTACAACAAGCCTACAGCCAGCATCAATGTGAATGAAGAGAAACACAAAGCATTTTTACTGAAACCAGGAAGAAGACAAGGATGCCCACTATCTATAAGCATAGTTAATATAATACTTGAAGCCTTAGCCAGAGAAATGAAGCAACTGAAGGAGACCAGGGAAATACAAACTGAAAAGGAAGAAGTCAAAATGTCTTTATGTAGATATTTATGTTATCAATTTATATATAAGTGGCAGTAAAAATTCCAGCAAGGAACTCCTAGATCTGATAAACACTTTCAGCAATGTAGCAGGAGACAAAATTAACTTAAAAAAAAAAGAAAAGGAAAAAGAAAAAATCAGTAGACTTCCTATATACAAAAGTCAAATAGACTTAGAAAGAACTTATGGAAACAATACCTTTCACAATAGTATCAAAAATATAAAATAACCTGAGGTAACTCTAACCAAGGAAGTCAAAGTCTTATATAATAAAAACTTTAAGATGTTGAAGGAAAGAGGTGAGGAAGATATCAGAAGATGGAAAGATTCCCCCATGCTCTTGGATCAGTAGGATTAACATAATCCCCTTCAAAACTCTTGCACAATCTTTAGTGATCTTTAAAGGACAGTTGTCAGCTTCACATAAAAACACATCATGCACACGTGTGCATGTGTCCCCCTCCCCACACCATTTCTTAATGAATCAAGGACCTCAACATTAGGCCAGATACCCTGAATCTGGTAGAGGAAAGAGTGGGAAGTAATCTTGAATTCGTAGGCACAAGAAAAAGTTTCCAAAAGTTTCCATTGAAAACATAACCACTGAGACCAACAATTAATAAATGGGGCCTCATGAAACCAAAAAAGCTTCTGCACGGCACAAAAGCATCTGGACAAAGTGACAGCTACAGAATGGCAAAAAGGTTGCTAATTTTACATCCAGTAGAAGGTTAATATATAAAGAGAGAGAGAGAGAGAACTAAAAATGCTAGGCATAAAGAAAACAGTTAACCAAGTTAAAAATGAGATACAGAGAACAGAGAGTTCTAAAAGATGGAGCACAGGTAAATGAGAAATACTTACAGAAATGCTGAACATCTATAGTCAATAGGGAAATGCAAAGCGACTTTGAGATTTTATCTTACAACAGTCAAAGTGTCCAATGTAAATAAAACAAATGCAGCCCATGGTGGCAAGGATGTGGGGTAAAAGGAATACTAGTCGGTGCGGTGTTCATTCAGGAAACTGGGAATAAACTTACCTCATTGTCTAGCTTTATCACTTTTGAGCATATACCCAAAGGAATCTACATGCTACTACAGAGACACTTGCTCATCCATGTTCATTGCTACTCTCTATTCATAATAGCCAGAAGTTGTAAAGAGCTTAAGTGTCCATCAATAGATGGATGGATAATGAAAATGTGGCACGTTCACACAATGGAATATTATTCAGTGGTTTGAAAAGTGAAGTCATGGCATTCACAGGTAAATGGATGGAGCTAGAAAAAGATCATCCTAAGTGAAGTACTCTGAACCCCAAAAGACAAATATTATGTGTATTCCTCTGTATATGGATGCTCTTTTAACTCTTCACTAAACATGCTGTTATCAGGAAAACCACAGAGCTTGGACATAGAATAAAGAACTATGGGCAAGTGGATGATCTCCGAGGGAAGGGAAATTGAATAAATTGTTAGAGAGAGACAGAGGAAGATTGGTATGGCAGTAGTAAATGTAGATGGGAGGGAAGAGGGAGATAAGGGAGGCAATGTGTGGAGGAATAGCCATCATGAAGGGTCATATAGAAACCTACTATGTAGAAGTTTATATATATATATATATATATATATATATATATATATATGTAAAATTATAAATAAAGTTACCAAATAGTGGGAGAGGCAAAAGGTCACGTAGACATCTCTGTCCACCAACTGAAACCTCCAGTGGAAGAAATATGTTAAAACTAATTGGGTTGTTTATCAAAGGGGGCCATGAAAACTCCTAAACAACCCATGCTAAATACTAAGGCTATTGGTTGTTCTCTGCAAACTGATGTAAGGCCCTATCACTGCTGACAGAACTTGCATATCTCATTGAATATGCAGTTATTTAGCTGGTGCCTATCTAGAGTCTTATACCATGACCAGCATTCATGATAATAAAAGATCTTCTTCAAACTAATAGAGGGGAAATGTAACCACCAACCCAGCTATAAACTCTTGCTTCTGTGAGGGTGACTTGACTGTGTGATATTATGGTGCAATAGTGGTGCACACACTGTAGGCATAACCAGTCACCATCTTATTGGATTTAAGACCCACTCCATGGGATGAAACCCATGATTTACATTGCTTGGACAGCCAACAACCTTAGACTGTATAGGTCATGGGCATAGGGTGAAAGCAAATACTATTTTTCTGCTATAGGAATATAACAATAAAATTGCTGTTAATGGCATTCTGCTATGGTTATGGGTCATTATCTTGCTCAGTCATCATCACAGATGTTTCCTCCTACAGTAGATGAGAACAAATACTGAGACCCACAATGTGCAGAGAGCAAGAGACCTTGGACCACACATTGCTAAGTGTGATGTCATTATAAACCCCTCCCCTAAGGTCTCAGGAACTATGCCTAAAAGGAGGCTGAAATGTTGTAATTGCCACAGGGGATGAATGTTACCAAGGAAACGGTATCTTCCAGACACAAGACTGAGACACAAATGAATTCATGGAGAATGTGACTGGATGCACAGGGCCTGCAGAGGTCAAACCAGATGTGTTCCCTGTGCTGAGACAAGGAAGTGGACACAAGTACTCATCCCTGATCAAAAAAACTATCTTTGCTTGACAGCTGCTTGCCACAGAAAATTAGTTCCTTCAAATGAGTCACACTGTGTATAAAAACTGCATTTATGCCCAGACCCCATGCACAGTGGTGTATGGTCAACACAGCAAACTCAATGGTATTTTGGAGAAATTTTAGCTCATAGTTCTTTGCTTAGGATGTCTTTTTATTTTTTACCTCACTGGTCTTTTGTTTGTGGTTCATGGTTTCAGATTTTGTGTTTTTATGGGTTTTGTGTGAATGTGTGTTTGCAGTTCATGTTCTCTACCTTTGTTTGTTTGTGTATTAATTTGTTCATTTTGTTTTACTCCTTTTTTAATTTTTTTTCCCCTGTGTGTTTTCTTAAGAGAGTGAGAAACAAGGTATGGAATTTGAATGGGGGTGGGGAGGTGGGATGATTGGGAGGAAATGGGGAAGAATTGTGATCAGAATGCAATGTATAAAAGTTGTCTTCAATTAAAAAGAAACCAAGAGAAAAGGAAACAAAATAAGAGTTTTAAGAAGTGAACAGTACAATGAAATGGACCATTCTGGTATGGCTTGATATTTGCTTTATGCTAGAAGCTCTACAGGAAGTTATTCAAGACTATTAACAAGAAAACCCTGAAGATATATCCTGAAAGAAATGGAAAAAATCTTTTCTGGATGGCCTAAAGTCTTGGACACTTGTGTTTATTCAGTTTCATTAAATACGTATGCCCAGTTTTGGGCGTAAGTGAGTGACAGTATCACAAAGACAGAATCTGCCCAACATTTCCATTAAAGAAGAGTTACCAATTCTGCTTTGAAGCAGCGACTGGACTCTGAAAATCATCAGGTGAGACTTCTTTCTTGTGCAATGTATGCAAATGTTCCACCATGTTAAAATGAAAAACTGCAATGCGTATCTGTATGAACAATCTGATTAATAACATAGAAAAGTATTTTCTTAATCGTAAGACATTGAGACACTTCTATGAAGAGATAAAAGTTTTAATATTATCAGTAACCTATGCAAATCCTCTCCGTCCAAATTAATAGTGGATTAATCTCATTTGCAGTTTTAACATTATTAAGCATACCCTTTGTTTTCTATAAGGAATTAATTGATACCACAGCATATAAAAAACAGGCAGGGTTCCTTTCACCTAGGCTACTACTCCCCACATTTCCCTCTTCCTCTTTCCCTCTCATTATATTTGTTATGGTCCTGGTTGCTAAGAAAAAGCGGCTAACTGAAGCCAAGTAAGATACAAAGGACATAATTCAGTGTGCAGTTTCAGAGGGTCCCAGTAGAGTGGAGGAGGCTTGACAGAGTGCCTCCGTACATAGTGGTAACACATGGCCACACAAGCAGATCAGGAAGCAGAACTGAGTTGAAAGTTGTTGCCTAGCTATGGTCTTCAATGGCCCAGCCCAATTTATCCCTTTAGATTGCAGAATTTCCACAAACACCCATTGGGAACATGTTTAGAATACGAGCCTGTCGGGAGCATTTCAAATTCTAGCCACAGTATCAATCCTAAAATTCAGTCAAGTGCGCTTTTCAGATAATTTGAAGTACAATTTAACACTTATTCCAACATCTGCCTCTAGTAGTCATATTGAGCCTTGTGCCTGACATGTAACAATGAATAAATTTCTGCTCTGTCAACAGACTTTTCCAATGAGGTGGAATCCGTTTTTTACCCATGCTGAACATTACAACCTTAATCACAAAACCAGACCCACTCAAAATAAATGCCAAAATGAGGAAACAACAAAGAATAAATATTAAAGTTCTGCAGAGAAAAGAGGGGGAATCTGGTTTTTACATTTATTGTTTATTGTGTGTATGAGGGCGTGTCTGTCTGTGTGTGTGTGTGTGTGTGTGTGTGTGTGTGTGTGTGTGTACATGTGTGTGCAGATGCCTGTAGAAGCCAGGATAAGGTGTTCCACACTCTTGAGCTAGACTTATAGGTGGTTATGGACCACAGGTTTAGATTTAAGAAACAGCAAGTCCATCAAGGGCTCTGAAGCCCTGAACCTTCTCTCCAGCCAAGTTACTGAATATTGAACAGTGCTGATAAAGTTGAAATGTAAATAAAACATAAGGAAACACTTGTGGGATTGGAGAGATAGTTCAGTGGTTAGGAGCACTTGTTGGTCTTCCAAAGGAAGAGCCACATGGTACCTTACAACTGCCTATATAACTCCAGTTTCAGGGGATCTAGCTTCCCTCCTCTGTTCCATGTGGCACCAAGCATGAACATACATGCATGCAGATACATATGTGTGTGAATATATATATGTATATATATAAGAGATAAATCTTTAAAAAAAGAAAGCATTTGTGTAGATAAAATACACATAGGTTTAACAATCTTATGTAATATTACATAGGCTTGCAAAATACTGTCAATAAAAGTTATACATTATATAAATTTATAACTGATAAGAGAAGCAACAGAAAAATACTCATTTTTCTCAATCTCTTTAGTAATCAAGGAAATGAAAACAATACTAGGAATATTTCACTTACCAATCATTTTAAAGTTTGCATTAAGTATGGCCTAATGTTGTAAAATATTTCAAAAGATAATAACTCAGATGGAACTCTAAATGAGGACACACTTTCTGGAGAGCAAGCTGGCAGTGTTGCTCAAGCACCATAAAATATTCATCTCTTTTGATTTATGAACTTTCCTCCTAGAAATGTATCCACGAAATGCAATCTACTAACAAACATAATCCCAAAGAAGCAATTTGCATGGAAAGATTATCATTGCAAAATAAGTTCTTCTGGCATGGTTAGTTCCTCAAGTTTTCATGTGCTTCAGATCTTTGTCTTCAAAGCAGTGATGGAAGAGGCAGGCAGTTGAGCCTGGTGTGAGGTCATTGGAAGTTGTTACCAGAAGAAAGTGAGGTTATTCTCATGGGAACTTCAGTTAGTTCTTATGAATGAGTTGCTAAAAGTACATCAGGTCTGAACATTCCCTTCAGTCTTTCCATTCTCTCATGATGTTCTTTCTTCCCATCAGGTATGTTTCTGCCCAAACTGCAATATATGTACCACATATATTGTGATGTGGTACAAGGTCTTCACAAGATCTGGCATGATAATATTTGGACTTTCAGTCGCAAGAACGATAAACTCAAAAAACCCATTTTCCTTGCAAGCTTTCCAGCCTAAGGCTTTATTATATTAACAAGTAGCAAAGCAATACAATTAGTTTATGTAGAATATTAGAACCAAGTAGTTAAATCTAGAAGAATAATTAATGTATTATGTAAATAGTGTCTTTTAGATAGCTAGATGATATATAGATAGATATTATTACCTATCTATATATACAGATCGATAAACAGATAATAGATAATAGAAAGAGCAATCATTCCCTAGATAAATCATAGATAGGTTGATGATAGACAGATAGATGACAAATAGTTATAGATAATTATAGGCAGATGATAGAGAGATAAACATAGGTAGATATAGATAGACAATAGATTATACATAGATGATAAACAGAGATACACAGATATAGATACATAAACATATGATAGATTAGATTGATAGGTGATAGGTTGATGATATATACAAGATAGATAGATTATACATAGATAAATGATTGGTAGGTAAAGGATAAATAATGTTAGATATTGATAAATTACAGATAGAGATTGTTGTTGTTGTTTTTTGACTTTGGCCCAATTTTGGAACAACAAAATGTTGTTGGTTATTTTTTTACTTTTGGGGCTCTTTATTCTTTTGGGGGCTTGCTACCCTGCTCCCAAATAATCACACATGGCGATTTAATTCTTACTTATAAATGCCGGGCCTTAACTTGGCTTATTTCTAGCCAGCTTTTTGTAACTTAAATTATCCCACCTACCTTTTGATTCTGGGCTTATACCTTTCTCTTACTTCTGTATGTCTTACTTTCATTCTTACTCTGTGGCTGGCTGTGTGGTTGAGTGACTGGTCCCTATTGTCCCCTCTCCCCTCTCCTTCTCTTTTTACTTCCTTTTCTTCCCAGATTTCTTCTCCCATTTATTCTCTCTGTCTGACAACCCTGCTTTCTCCTGCCTAGCTGTTGACTGCTAAGCTCTTCATTAGACTATCAGGTGTTTTATACAGGCAAAATAACACAGCTTTACAGAGTTAAAAATATGCAACCTAAAAGAATGCAACACATCTTTGCATCATTAAGCATAAACTAATGTAAAATATCTTAAAATAATATTCAAAAACAATAGCTAGATGATAGATATAGATGATTGATTGATAATAAATGGATGATAGATGATATAAATGATGATGATAGATATATCACTGATAATGATAAATAGATGGTACATAGATGATACATAGATATTTGTAACAAAACAAGAAGTGGTATTGATGATAATCCATGTTAACATTCCAGTAACTGGTCATGTAGCTGTAGGCTCTCTGTGTAATTTTCTTTATTCAGTTGTTTAGTCGGTATTTCTATTGTCTTCAGCACACACTGCAGCTGAACATGTTCCTTTACCTGTGATAGAAGCCTTTCTTGCCAGAGAAACTGGATCATTTCTAGACTTTACTAGATCATATTTTTAATCCTCTTATCTTTATCATAAAGCATAGTAACAGCAGTAAGATAAAGTAAAATAGAAATTCTGAAGAAACTTCCAAGCTTGTTCTTCCTTGTCTCTATTGTTGTGTAATAGAATTTAATTTCCTCTTGGTAGCTAGGATCAATGATCCCAGTCACCCTGAGAACAATTTCCTTAGCCTGAAATGTAGGAGGTCCTTCTGTATTTGTGTTGCTTTCATTGGTTGAATAAAGAAACTGTCTTGGCCTTTTGATAAGGAAAAACTTAGGTAGGCATGGAAAAGAGAACTGAATGCTGGGAGAAAGAAGGCAGGCAGAGAGAGCCGCCATGGAGTCGCCAGAGTCAGACATGCTGAATCTTTCCCAGTAAGCCATGTGGTGAACAAAGATTAATAGAAATTGGTTAGATCAAGATGTGAGAGTTGGCTAAGAAGAGGCTAGACATAATGGGCCAGGCAGTAATTTAATTAATACAATTTCTGTGTGGTTATTTTAGGTGTAAGCTAGCTGGGTGGCGGGACACAGCTCATGCTCTCCTTATTCTACAGAACAGTGCCCAACAGAGTGGCGCTTCAACGTGGTTGACTAAATCCACATAAAATCTGAGAAAACTTCAAAAACAATACAGAGTTTAACACAGCTTCTTGCCATTTGCTGGCAGCTTGCCACAGCTGCTTTAAGAGAGATTTTCCTGATTCAGCTGTAGTGAGAAAAAAAAAGCCAAGCGGTTTTAAAACACGGCTTCCTGGGCTGTGCCGCCAGTACAAATGCCAGCTATTAAGCATTTCAATGGCTTTTATGGGACCGGATGTTTGTGTGCCCGCTTGGGATTGTGAAGAAAGTACTCTGAGACCATGCCAATGGCTCACTGCTTCCAGCCTGGACAGCCAGCAGGATCATGTTTAGGCAGGTGGGACAGCATGGCAGATTCCTGCCACCATACACAGAGATGTTTCCAGGTTGCACAGTGCTCTGCATGGCAGATTTGGCTGTAGCTCAGATAAAAAGAGTTTATGTGCTACACGCTCATTCTCAGAGTTAAAGTGCTGAACACGGCTCCTACCTGGTGGCCCCAGAGCTAGCAGAAATGGTACGTCCACCATTTTGAAATTGGAAAGAGGTGGAGCCAACATCCAGAGCAGCTGTAACCAAGCTGCTTAGCATTTTAAAAGCTCTTCAAGACAGTAGAGAATTAAGGACAATGCAATAAGACAGATTCAGACATAAAAGACCTCCAAATGGGTCACAGTGTTAAATAAAGCATGTAGGCTTGGGAGAGAAAAGATAAAGAGTATACAGAGTCATAATATAAAGTTAATGCTTTAAAAAAAAGGGTAAAGTCCTTAAAGAGACAAAGTACATATAGTTATAGATTAAAAAAATAAAGAAAAATAAGCCATGTAAAAATGGAAAATTTACAAAGTCTGGATTATGTGTATTATTGTGTTTTCTTTAAATTTTTTGACTGTGAAGGAGCTAAATAGAGAGAGACATTTCATTGTGTGGTCTGCTAAGCTAAACCAACATGTATATCATAGAGGTATCTTGACTTCAGAATTTGGGTCTAAGGATATGATGCTTTGGAAAAGAGGTTATTCTTTTGTTTTCACAGAAGATGAGACCCTATGGATTGCTTCTAGACCAATATGGTATGATAGACCATGCCCTCCTGAAAGGTCACCATGAACACCTTCAGAAAATTACTTCACTCAACTGGTGACTGAGATGTACCTAGCACACAGGATACACCACAAACCCGATTAACAGCACCCCCATAGAGCACGAAGCAGTTTGGAGAGAAAAAACTGTGCCCATATTCCCAAATATTGTTTATAAATGTTCTTTTACATTTAAAGGAGGATATGATATAGATATGAATAATTTGCATTGGTATGGATTTTGCTTTAGTGATATAAATTGAAGGTCAATTTTGTTATATTTCTGCTCTTGATTAAGGTATTGTGATTGTGTAGTTCATTTAAAAATGTAATGTATAATTAGGAAATATAGGTTGTTAATAGATAATCATCTATAATAGTCAAGTTTGTAGTCATGTTAGTTAGATTTTCTAGATATATAGAGATATATTTCAGTTAAATAGGCATTCTTCATATCTTTCAAAGACTACAGAATATGGCATTTAAAATGTTTTAATAACTTAAGGTTTTTCATGACAATGGGACATGTCTGCTCCTGGCAGCACCAAGCTACTTCCTGAGGAAGATGGGCATTGAAGAGGCTCCTTATGGAGTTGGTTAGCCATTTGGGCAAGAAAGTGCTCTTGCCTGGACTGTTGCATAAACTGGACATGAAGAACCTGCAGAGAGAGGACTGCTGAACTTGGCTAAAGGTGAGATGGTCCTTCGGGGGTCCTACTTCATGAAAGAGTCTGTGAAGCATTCTGCAGGACACAGAAAAAAGTGACTAAACTCTCTTTAAAATTTCCTGCTTCATAGAAAAGTCTGCTGAATACTGTGGGCCTGTAGGCTGAAGATGAATGCCCCAACAGTACAAAATAACTTTGGGTGACTGTCCAGGAAGCGAGATGTCTCTGTCACTTCTAGAGTTTTGTAAGTTGCTTACTTCTCATTTACTTAGTTAATATTATATTCTTCTGGAGTCTTTGATGGAATTGAAGAATGGATAGTTATAATTATAGTTATGATAAAAGATAAAGTAGATATAAATATCTACTTAGTTATGATAAAAGATAAAGTAGATATAAATATGATAACTGTAGTTCTTGCTTGATACTGTTTTGTTATATGTAATTTTACTTTGTTAAATTGAAAGCCTTTCTTTTTTGTTTAAACAGAAAAGGGGAAATGGTATAGGAGGTCCTTCTGTATTTGTGTTGCTTTCATTGGTTGAATAAAGAAACTGTCTTGGCCTTTTGATATGGAAAATCTTATGTAAGTGTGGAAAAGAGAACTGAATGCTGGGAGAAAGAAGGCAGGCAAAGAGAGCCACTGTGGAGTCGCCAGAATCAGACATGCTGAAGGTTTCTCAGTAAGCCACGACCTCGTGGTGAACACAGATTAATATAAATGAGTTAGATCAAGATGTGAGAGTTGGCCAAGAAGAGGCTAGATACAATGGGCCAGGCAGTAATTTAATTAATACAATTTCTGTGTGATTATTTTGGGTGTAAACTAGCAGGGCAGCCGGGACCAAAAGCAGGTCCTCTTTCCTTCCATACTGAAGATTGGAGAAATTTGTGATAATTTGCATACTTCTGTCTCCTGATCATTTGATGGATTGTCATCACCTCTTTACTAATAGAATTAGAATAATTTGTATCCAAATTTAGCGGTATCCAAGTATTGTCCTAGTATATTCAGGCTGCTGTAGTAAACATACTGCATAGTGGGCAATTTATAAACAGTAGAAACATTCCTCACAGTTTGGAATCTGAAAAGTACAAAATCAAGTCACCAAGAAGTTCAGTTTTGTCAAGGCCTTGTTCTTCACTTTGAAGGTGGCATTTCCTGTTACACCCTCACATCATGGGAAAGACAAACATGTTCCCTTAAGTTTCTCTTAGAATAATGTCAGTAATATTTATCATCGGAAGCCTCATGACTTAATTATCCACCAAAAGGCCTTTTATCTATTGATACTTTACATTGCAATTAACATTAAATATGGGAATGTTGGATGAAGGCATTTTAAACAAAGCAAGAACCATTGCCTACAACCTCAGAGACAACACATTTCTCCAGGAGAAAAGAACTGAGATGGTATTCATGTCTTTTTCAAAGAAATAAATTTAATATAAGAGTGTTTCTGCATGGTTATGGAGGCTGAAAAGTTCATTGCTCAAGTCTCAAAGGTGGATAACTAAGAGCACTAATGATATTGTTCCAGCCAAAGGCTTGAGGATCAGAGAGACCAAAAGGGTAAACTCCCATCTGCATACAAGTCTTAGAAAGAAGATAGAGGTTTGTGAAGACAATGGGACACAGAAGAAAATGTTTCTTACTTAGCCTTTTATTCATTCAGGCCTTTCTTACATTAGATGAGCCCTCTTAGCCTTTAATTAATTCAATTGCTAATCTAGTCCCAAGATGGGTTGTGCCTCTTGGGCACACTCAGAAAAGCAGCCAAATAAAGGGCACTAGTGGCCTCATCAAGCTGGCAAAGAAAATTAATTATCACATAAAGGATAAAATAAACGACAAGATCAGGCATAGTTAGGGTGTTTTGGCCATAACAAAAATAAAAGAAAGGAACCGAAGGCTAATTTTTTTCTGGTTTAGGTCCTTGAATGAATAGTGGTGTTGGGATAATCATTCTGTACACTATGTAAAGATGTGTCTTGTCCCTCCCACCCTGCCTAAGGCACATCTTGGGGTGGAGTTTTCTTTCTAGTGTCTTCTGGAGGGCTGGAATTCTAGATAGATGTTTTCTAAATTTGACTTTGTCACTTTGTTTTCTCCATCTATGGTATTTGAAAATTTTGCTGGGTATAGAAGTCTTGGAGGCATTTATTATTCACAGTGTGCAAGACATCTGTGAAGACCCTTCTGGCTTTTAGAGTCTCTATTGAGAAGTTAGAGGGTTTCCAAAGGCTACAATAGGCTTCTTCCTCTTCGACCACAATGGCTTATATGCAGGAGGAAATGAAGGCTTATAACACAGAACGTATTTGTGCTAGTTGTTAGAGCTCTGTCTACCTGTGCTGATTTGAATGGGAATGACCATGGAGGCTCAGGTATTTGAATGATTAGTAGTGAGAGAGTGGAACTATGAGAAAGATTAGGAAGTGTGGCCTTATCAGAGCAAGTCTGTCACTTTGTGTGGGCTTTGAGATTTCAAAAGTCCAAGTATCTTTCTCTATTTCCCTGACTGCTGCCCACAGATAAGGATGTAGTTCTCAGACACTTCTCCAGCATCATGCTTGCCTGTGTGAAACCATGCTCCCCACAATGATGATAATGGACTTTCTGAAACCATAAGCAAGACCCAATTAAATCTTTTCTTTTATATGAGTTGTCAAGGCCATGGTGCCTCCTCACAGCAATAGAATATTAATTAAGAAACCACTTAATCGTCTTTTGGGGTGCATGTAACAAGCCTTATTTTAGGCTTCTGGAAATTTTACTCTATGTAGGAGCAATATTGGCTCTTTACCTATGGCGAATAATGGATGGTAAATTGGAATAAAGACAGTTTTCCCCCAAGCCTCCCTCTGAGATGCTTCAATTTAAACTCACTGTTTTCCAGAAGCCAAGAAGGCAACATATTAACTTGCTTTCTGTTAGGTTTTCCAATGCTCAGTAGGCTTCTGTAACATTTAACAATAACATTAAATGAAGGCTTATTACTCAAAAAGTATTACTGTTAGCGATTCAAGTTTTGTCCATTTAATTTATTCTTTGGAGTGCAACTGAAAAATCATTCTTAGGTTTCCTGTATCATTACTTTTTGGAATGCTCACACTGGCCTCTTTATCTACTGTGAAAATGCATGGGTGTCTAAAAGGCTATGCTGCTTATAACACTGTTTGGGATACTTCAAGACACCTACTGAACTTATTCTTTCAGTTACTCAAAGAACGGAACCTATTTAATTGGTTTCTAACTGAATTTTTTTCAAAACAGGTTTCTTTTCTCTTTGAAAAGAATGGAATCATATGCAGCAAGAAATAAAGGCATATTACTCAAAATCTGGTTTTGGTAACTGTTAGATATTTGTTCACTTCTGAATGCAACTAACATCACCAGACTTAGTATTCTTAGAGTGTTGTTTTACCATTTGTAATGCTAATGTTCCTTTACCTACAATGAAAATGCAAGATGCATTGGAAGGAAAGATGGGTAATATCACAGCTACCCATTGAGGTACACCCTAGAAACCTATGAAACTTACCTTTTTGGGGGACTTAAAGAAGGACATGTATTCACCTTTCTTTCTGTCTGCTGTCTCTAAGACTACAATAGTCTTCTTTGTATATGCAGGGAATATGAAAGATTATACCTCAGAATTCATTTTCTAGCTTAGAGCTTTGTACACTTAAAATCTTTTTGGGAGCGCAACTCATAAAATCAGTCTTGAGCTTATATGACAGTTGATTTTGAGTGGTAATATGATGATTAATTACGAGGAAATACTGCCTAAAATTTAGCTTATCTTTGATATATGTCCAAGAATCATACTAAACTTTCACATAGAAGTCACTAAAGGGACTGCTTGCTTCTAATTTGCCTTTTTTAATTAAAAATGGTATTTGTATTAACTCTTTGATAAGTTCATTCAAGGTATTTTGATCATATGTAGCCAACCCCCTCACCTCTTCCCGGGCCCACGCTCATCCACCAACCAACTGAATTTCATGTCCTCATTTTCTTTTTCTTGCTTTTTTGGGCTGGAAATTGTAACATACAGAGAGACACAGATAGACATAGACATGGGCCATCCTTGAGACAAGAATGCCAAGAATGCTCACTTAATCAAGAACGCCCACTTTATTGTGTTCTAGGGCAGTTTATATGGGGTCTCCTTGACTTAATGGCCTTGGAATCTTTCAGCTGCAAGCCACCAGAAACCACACCCCAGTCTCATGCTCAGAGCAGCTGCAAATACAGGAAAACAAGTTGTTTGGTCAGAGCAGCTGCAAGCATAGGAAAACAAGTTGTTTACAGGAAATTCAGGGTCTGGGGGTTCATAGTCCCCAACAGATTATATCACTTCTTTCCTCCCTTTCTTCCCTCCAGTCCTTTCTCTCAAATCAAATCTTCCCCATGCTTCCTACATTCTAAAGTCAGTAGCCTCTTTTAAAATTATATTTGTTACCTATATATGTATACTCATACACATATATAAATCTATATAAAATTTGCTGAGTCTGTATTTTTGTTGCTTCTATGTATATGATGTTAACTCTGACAATTTTACATTGGACAACAAACAGTGGCACTCACTGGTGGGAAAGGTTAATTCTCCTCCCAGCAGCCGATAGTTATCAGTAGTCCTTTGTCTAGATGTGGGACCCTGAGAAAGAGAATTTCCCCCTTCTGAGTTAACGTGTCCATGGGTATTGCTACTGTTTCAATCTGGTTTATGTAGTCATTTCTAGGAAATACTATTTAGAATAGCTATCTAAATAGCTATTTAGAAGAGGTACTGTTTCACAGAGACTTTCTGGCATTCTGGCTCTTACCATTTTTCCATTCCATCTTCTAAGATGCTCCCTGAGACCTAGTTACAGGATCTGTGTGATGTACCCATTGGGACTTGGACCTGCAAAATCTCTTAATCTCTGCTTGTTGTGTCCAGTAGTGACTTTCTATGATAGATAAGATTTCTATCTTTTCTGTAAAGAGAAGTTTCCTTTATAAGGGGGTGGTAACTACATTTATCTAGGTCTTGGGATACCGTTTAGAATAAAACAATACAGCCCTTGTTGATGCAGCCTTTAGTTGCCTCTCAGGAGTTGAAAGCAAGCCCCTATTGCTGGACACCACACAGTTAGATCTGATCTGAGAGACACTTTCTTGCAGTCCACCTCCCATGGTACCAGAAAATACTATATATGCTTTCAAGGGAGGGAAGCAGTTACACAATCCTACCTAGCTCCAACACCTATAAATGGCAATGACCAGCTTGACAAGATATGTGCAAAGGAGCGGTAAGCAACAGCTGTCTAGTTGGACTTGAGAAACAATAAAAAGGAGGGAAATCATACTGGCTACTAGAAACCTAGTTTGTTTCCTGGGGCTTATAAGGTCATGGACCTTAGAAAAATCAAACGCCCCCACCACTTTGTAGACAAGCATTGATTTCCTACTGTATTCTAAATCTTACCCTCAAAAATCAGACATAAGTATAGTTGCCAAGGATTACTTTGTTTCCAAGTATGCACATGGTGGCTCCCGACTGCTTATAACTAGTTCCACAGGATCTGTGGCTCTCTTCAGTCTCTGTAGGCCATGATGGAGCAGTGTGCTTACATGTCATATATGTCTCTGTGTGTGTGTGTGTGTGTGTGTGAGAGAGAGAGAGAGAGAGAGAGAGAGAGAGAGAAACACTTATACACAAATTTTAAAAGATGAATAAAAGCAAATAAATCTTTGAAAATATTGACTCCTCACAGAGTCAAAGGGCCCACATTCACTAGTTTCCTTCCTGCTTTCTTTTTAAAAGGCCACCAACTTTTCTCTGCGATTACAGCTTTTTCAGATGCAATAAGAAAAGGAGGCTTGTTATTCAGAAAACATCTGTGCTGGTTGATCTGGCTTTATTTTCTGTCTTCTCTTTGAGATGTCAAGTAACAACCTCAGTCCTGAGCTATGTTTCTTTACGAAGAGGTAGTGTAGTAAAGAATGTATCATGAATCAGAAGGAAAGACTGCAAAATAACGAACCTTTGAGATACATTAAAGAAATGTACTGAAGTTATTTTTCCTTGAACTGGAGAAATGGGTCACCAGGTAGGAAAACTTGCTGCTCTTGTCAAGCATCCAAGTTTAGTTCTCAGCACAGACATGACGGCTCACATCTACTAATAACACCAGTTCCACGGTTTTCCAGAGTGACAGAACTTATGGAACAAAACTCTCTCTTTATCCCTATCTATCTATCTATCTATCTATCTATCTATCTATCTATCTATCTATCTATCTATCTATCTATCTGTAACATGTGGGCCTGCTTGTTGGGGTTTCTGCCCTCCCACTAGGTCTAACAGTCGTTATGCCCCAAGGAAAATCACACAGAGGTCTATATAAGTTATAAACTGATTGGCCCATTAGCTCAGGCTTCTTATTAACTCTTATATTATTCTAGTATATGTTAGCCACATGACTTGGTACCTTTTCCAGCGGGGCAGGTCACATCCTGCTTCTTAGGTGTCTGGACAGGATTGGGGAGGAATGCACTTACTCCTTCCCAGAACTCTCCTGTTCTCATTGACCAGCCTCTACTTCCTATCTGGTTGTCCTACCTATACTTCCTGGCTGGCTACTTGTCAACATAATTGACAGAATACAGAATTATCCTGCACTATCTATCTATCTATCTATCTATCTATCTATCTATCTATCTATCTATCTATCTATCTACCATCTATATGTGTGTACCTATATATGCACACACATATATGATATAGATATATGTATAGATAGGTAGATAAAGGTAATTCATTTTAATGACTTATGGGCTACAGTCCAACTAATCCAACAGTGGCTAGCTGTGAATGAAAAGGCCAAGAATCCAGTAGTTGCTCAGTCCGACAAGGCCGAGTTTCCCAGCAGGTCTTCTGTATATGCTAGAATCTGAAGAAGTAGGCTCCGTTGCCAATGAAGGAATGGATGTACTGACAAGGCCAGGGCAAGCAAAGAACAAACAATTCCTTTATTCTTCCATTATCCTTATCTATGATTCTAGCAGAACGTTTGGCCTAGATTAAAGGTGTGCCTTCCCCTCCTCAAGATCCAGATCACAAGGCCATGTCTTCCAGCTTCAGGATCTGAAATAAAGGCATGCTGTCTTCTTTCCTCAAGATTCAGATCACAGGTGTGCCCTCCATTTCTGGATTGTACTTTATTCCTGATATTGTTAAGTTGACAAGCAAGAACAGCCGTCACATGTGGGATCTTTACTGTTTAACAGTAACATGTTCACATGCAGCAAGAAATGATGGATTGTTCCTTAGGGAGTGGTTGTTTTTCCATTTCTCTCTTGTAATGAATCCAGATAAAGTTCATCATATGCTCTCAGAGAATTGTATTTTGAAGCAGTAATCCAGGCCTCTTTGCTGTAGTGAGCATGTGTGAGGAGTTGGAAGGAAAGAGTACTTACATAGAACAGAAGCATCCAAGAAGTTATTATGCCAGAGAGTCAATAAAGAAATCTTGTTCACCTGATTCTCAACCCTGATTTTTTTCAAAGTCTACAAATAGATTTCTTTTCTGTTGACAGAACTATGTTCACATGCAACAAGAAATTATGACTTATCATCCGAAAAATATCCGTGCTAAGTCTTGGAGCTTTTATTATTTACTTGTTAGTTTTATGTCAATGTGACACAAAGTAGGGTAATTTAGAAAGAATGACTCACAGTTGAGTAAATACCTTCATAAGATTGGCCTACAGCCCTGTCTGTAGGGCATTTTCTGAATTAGTGATTGATGTGGGAGGACCCAGCCCATTGTGGGGGGTACCACCCCTGCTTTGGTGGTCCTGAGTGCCATTAGAAAGCAGGCTGAGTAAGACATGGCCTCAGCATGAAAGAATTTGTCCTGCTTCCAGGTTTTAGCCTTGAGTTCCTGTCCTGACTTTCATGAAGCATAAGCTGTAAGCTAAAGCAAATCCTTCCTTCCCTGAGTTGCTTTTGGCAATGATGTGTTATCATAGCAATAGAAGCCCTATCTTAGACATTTCTCTTTTGGAGTGAAGCTAAACACACCCACTTTCATGTTTCTGGGAATATTGATATTTGAAGTGATATTATGGACCAATAGTTCCCAGTATATGGGGAAATGGTTTATAGAACTCACGCAGTAAGGTGTGCTCCAGAATCTAATTAAACAAACCTGCTTATTTCAAGAAACCAAAGGAAGAAACGTTCACTTGCTTTCTAAATCTTTGGTTGTCCATAGACCAGAATAGGTTTGTGCTCCCTTTGAAAACATCCTTGTCACATGAAAAAGATGGAGTCTTACTTTTCAGACAGCATTTGTGTTGGTGTTATAGTTTTATCCACTTAGCTTCTCTTATGAAGTGCAAGTAACAAAAATTCATCTCAGGCTTCTGAGATTGTCCCCTTTGGAAGTGGTAACGTAATGAACAATGCATGAAGAATTCTAACACAGACACAGTATAACACACGCATCCCAGAAGCTTATGAAACTCGTTTCTGGAGGAGCTGGATAGAGGGCTGAGAAGTTAGCTCTTGCTACTATAGCTGAGAATAAGGTTTGGCTACCAGGATGATCCAAACCTGCACGTGCGGTTCCTCATTATCTGTTGCCCTCTTCTGCCCTCTGCAGGCCGTGAGTGCACAAGTCACACATACATATGTGTCTAGCAAAAAAGTGCTTGCAATAACAATTAGTGAAAAAAGAGAAAATGAATTTGAAGGAGAGTGGATAGGGATATATTAGAAGGTTTAAGAGAAAGAAAAGAGAAAGGAGAAATGTTTCAAGTATAGTTTACGTCAAAATTAAAAAAGTTTTTAAAAAGGAATGGAAAAATTCACATACGTGAACTTAAAATAATCTTTTTAAAAAATGTTACTTCTCTCAATGTGTAAAAGAAGGAAATATGTTTCACTTTCTTTCTGTTTGTTTTCAATGACTACCATAGGAATCCTTTTCCTTTGACAGTAATGTGTTCATGTCCAACAAGAAATTATGGCTTTTTATTAAAAAATAATACATCTACTGCTTTAGCCCTTGGTGGCCTCCTAGAGGTGGGAGGTACGTCCCCATCGCCCAAGACATCACACCCTGACAAGAAAATAAGAAGCAAGCTGGATCTTACCCCGAACCTCCTTCTTGAGGATTATCTTTCATGATACTGGAAGATATGCAAGCTGCTAAGGAAAGAAAACATTGGATAGTCCTAACCAGCTGTGACGCTTATGAACCTCGACGATGACCGGCATGGCAAGATATCTGTAAAATGAATAGCATTCATATTGGGGCAGTAGCCAACAGCTGTCTAACTGGGCTTGAGGCCTATTCACCATGAGGGAAATCATATGGGTACTGTAAACTTAGTCACCTTTGTTATAAAGTCATAAATCTCAGAGGATAATCCACTAATGTCACTTTCTAAATTAAACCAATTAGACTTCTAACTGCATTCTAAGTACTTTTTCTTACACTCACAGAAAATTTTTGTTCTGACCCCTCATCGTCTTTGCTTTTTTCACAGAAAGCACAGACCATGACAGAAAGCCACGACTAGTCAAAATGCAGAGAACAACTGATTGTATCGTGGGGTGCCTGTCACTAGAAGATACAGCTACAAAAAACCTCTACCCCCTTATGGTTCAAGGAATATTATGTAAGAGGGGCAGAAGGATTCTAAGGGCCAGAGGATAATAAAGTCTGCCGTGAGATGGTGTCAACTAGAACATGACCGGGAAGCTAAATGCATAACATCTCAATAACATGGCTGCTTACACAAGACTTGAACAATGAAAACACCGGATGACACATCAGCTTTCACTGCAGAAACCTTAAAGGGTCCCAGGCTTAAATGAAAAGCTATAGGCAGTAGAAGACTGCTCAGAGATGGAGAATTAGTTGTCCTTAGCGCTGACCCTCTGATTGGTTATCCAACACTCTGTGGTGAGTCCTAGAACATAGGCATATGAACAACACCAAACAAACTCAGCAGGTCCATTTATATATTTATTTGAAAGGGAGCAGGAGTGGGTGGTCTATGGAAGATGTTCAAGAGAAAGGAATGAGGGGGCAATGATGTAGTTGTATTTTAAGTATAGAAAACATGATCCCCTTTCAAATGAATTTGATAATTATTATGAAACATATCTACCTGTGTTAAACAGCTGACTCAGTGATTAGGATCTAACATAAAACATTTATGCATAGTTCAAAATAGCATTAGACAAATGAAAATATGATTAAGCCAGTTTGATGCTAAAACCTTAAGGGAAGATTGAGGCATTATTACATTAAAAAGAGAAATACTATTGTCCAAAAGGAGACCGTTATACCACCTTTAGGAAACATCATGGCAGAGGTAGTAGAGAAAGATGAAAATGAAATCAAGGGGAAAGAGTGGTAGTAATAAGTATTTTCTGTGCTGTACTCATCAACTCAGCCCAGGTATAACTGAGGCCACCAGCATCCCACCAGTCCTGGGAAAGGGGCACATGGGGCCCCACCCTTGCTGGAGCTCTTCAGAAAGTCAATCCTCGCCGAAACAAAGGGTATCATGTTCTTTATTACTGTGGCCACGGACAAGTTGCCTGAGCTCCAGGAAATAACCACCCTCCAAGACAAACACTCTTGCTCATGCAAACAACCATAATTAAACTCAGTGACTCACAAACGAGACTTCAAAATATGAGAGGAGCTTATTGGGAAGAATAAGTAGCAGAGGGAAGAGAATGAGGAAAGGGTAGTGGGAGGTAAACATTTACTAAACGCACATATGACATTATAGCAGTAGTAACTGAAAAAAAGCTGCATTCTTATGATACAAAAATGATAAATTTAGCACTTAAAATCTAGCAGGTATTAAAACCTACTTATCAAGTAACAGAGTAACAAGCAACAGAGCAAATTTTTATTATAAAATCTAAGAGTTGTTTAAAGATAAATGGAAGAAAACCACTAAGTATATCTAATACTCTCTTCAAGAGTGTGTTAAAATAGCCAAAGAAACTATTTAAACAAGCAAATAGACTTATTGAACATTCAAAAGATAGAGGGTATGGAGAAATCTCAAATACTTTACTTCCAAATAAAAATTAAAAAATATGAGTGAAACACATTGTATGAAATTCTAAAAGAATTAATAAAACACTTTTTAAAATCAGAATACTCTTTCTTCACATGAACAAGAGAAGCACACAATAAGTATGTGAGAAACATAGATATAGCATATCTACTCATTCTTACACTCAGGACAGTCACAGGGTTCAACAAAACTGTAAATAAGTAACATTTTCAAAGTTCTTTACATGAAATTTAAATAATTCTATTAGGACCATTTAATGTCCTTTCAGCTATATATTTATTTTTGATAACTGTTAAACTTGATAAAGTCCTCCTTACCAATTCTCATTTTGCAATTCATCTGTATTGAATTCAAAGACTATTTGCTTAACCAAAACTTACAAAAATGTTGAGTATTTTTTTTCCATACAGATGTGTGCAATTCAATGTCATTTTAATGCAAACATTAGCTTGTTGCAGCACCATTTTTAGGAACATGCCTTGCCAACACTAAATGAAGAGCATGTGAGATTCAGGGCCTGGAGTGTGCCGTTCCCCTTCTTCTTACGGTCTCTTTTACCATACTTTATTACAAGCATCAAGACTAATAGGTGGCATTTTAATGCTTTGTCATGAAGCCTGTTTACCAGTTAGTTACTTTCCTATGTGATAGAGCACCATGACCAAAAGCAACTTATAGAGGAAAGAGTCTATTTGAGCTTATGATTCCAGGAAGATATGAGTCCACATAAGTGGGAAATGCACCAGCAAGTGACAGACAAGCTGAGAGTTCACATGTTGAAGCATTATCACAAAACAGAGGGGAAAAATTGCAAGCAGGGTAAGGCTGTAAGTACCTAACCCCTCCCCCACCCCACTACAGTGACTTAACTTCTGACAGTAAGGCAGCATCACCCAAAACTCCCACAATAGTGCTACCAACTGGTGACCAAGTACAGGAACATTTCTCATTCTGCCCAACAGACTCTCCTTGGCTAGACCACTCATTTGAGAAATTTTCTCTTATCTCCAAGATCACTAGCGACATTGTTTACAATGCCCAGCGTTGATCCCCCTGCTTCCAGTTTCCAGGGGTATTTTGAGTCACTTCCTCTACATCTTGATCTGAAGCCTTGATATATCTTTAGAAAACTGGTTAGATTTTCAAACGTCATGGTTCGTTTCCAAGCACTTTCCTTAAATGTCTGTCAGCTTCTAAATCTACTTTGACAGTTTGTTTCTATTAAGTTTTAATGCCTGCACCCAGAACCAAACTAATACTAGCTAACTTTGTTCATTATATTTCCACAAGCATATAACAAATTTTTGAGATAATCAACCTTTATAAAACTGAAAGGTTAATTTTGACCACAATTTTAGAGTTTTTAGTTGATAAGCAATTGTATATCTATATGCTTTCAGGTTCATGGAGGAACAGATATATGTGATCAAACTGAATAATTCACCTCATTGTGAAGGAACACAAAAGAGAAAAAGAAATGGTCCAGGATCTCATCAATCCCTTTGAGGTCTCACCTCCAGAGACCTAAGAACCTCCCACCCTTCCAGTCATTAAAGTTTCAATCCCCTCCCAAGGTTTGGAACACTCCAGATCTGTTGTATACCAGTAATCTATAGCCTTGTAAAAAAAATCATCTTAGAAAATAGTAAGTAGAAATATGACATGTTTGTTACTGAGGTTTCTGAAGATCACATCTCAGAGGAAGCTTGAACGATTAGTTTTGACTCTGTTGACATTTGATCTCAGCCGAGTTATTGACCAAGGGTGTAGTCATCTGAAAACTTTGCTGGGAATGGAGGATCTCTTTCAAGCTTACTCCTGTGGAAATTAATAAAAGACACGTGTAGGTCTTTCCACATGTCTGATTAGTTGGGTAGCCTCATGGAATAACAGCTGAATTCTCAGATAAGGAAATGCAAAGAGATGTTTTTGATCTGGAATGCTTCCTAAAAATCTATATATTAATGATGCTTGTCTCATGTTTATGATACTGTTGTAAGGTCGTAGAGCCTTCATTGGTAGACCATAGTGTGCCTTTGATCATTGACTGTGTGTGTGCCCTTTCAATAAGCCTGTGGGAGCTGATCTTTTCTTGCCAGGCAATAGATTAACAGACTCCTCCACTATGTACTCCAGTCATGGTGCAGCATGATACTAAAGCAATGGAACTAAAAGCCAAGATAAACCCTTCTCATTAAGCTGATTATTTCAGGTGATAATTTCCCCAACAATGTATCCAGGGAGTAGAAACTTGTTTTCTGGGTGGCCCAGCTGTGATGATAAAGCCCTGTTCTAAAAGTGGCTCGATTTCTTGGGGAGTGTACAGGGACCAACAGAGACTGAAGCTGAGAACCAAAGCAACCTAGAGTGGAACTCATGCTGCCTATTTGGCCTATTAATCCCTGGTTGTTATTCAGAGAAATGTCAGAATGGTCCTTTTGGTGACATAAATTGGAATCTAAATGGCTTCTAGTAGGGCGAAAATCTCAGGGACAGGTTTTTGGAGTATTATGGGCTAGGAAGAGAAGACCTCTTTCTCTCTAAATGGAGGCATGGGTATGTATCACTGGAAAGCATAGGCAGAATCAGTATAAAAACACGCTGAGACTCATTCCTGCCCCCAGCTAGAGAGCTGCAGGAAGAACAGTAAGTTATGCTTTGGGACTGATGTGGAATTACTTTGAGGAGCCTCATCTTCTGTGACTTTTGTTTTTCTCTCTGTCATATTCTCTGAAAACCACTGTGCTATTACCACCATTCTGTCACTTCCACTCTGAACCAGGCAACCTCAGGTCAGGGAAAGGACGTAATTCCATAAGGCTGGTCTAGGGCTTCAGGTGAGATCAATGGTCTCTTCATTGCAATGTTGGAAAGAGGTCATGGGCTTAGAATCTGGAGGTTCTGAACTTGGTGAGGTTGTATTGACAGCTCTGAAGATTGAAAGAGGAGCTGGGTACTTGTTGATTCTTCTATCTAAGATCTAATGGAAAGACCTGGAATTAAGTTTCAAGGAACAAGTGGATCACGTGATTCACCTACCCTATCCAAGGATTAACATTCCTGTCCATAGCTGATCAATCACAATAGCACAGCTGCTTCTTCCCCCAGGCAAGGAGATAATCCTATGCTACCAGCTCAAATCATTTGTCGAGAGACACATGACTTGACACTTGAGAGGTCCCAAAATTCAGGTTATTGCTCAACAGTGCTATTCACTTTTGCTCATATACATATAGAGAAAAGGGATTAGTAAGATTAGGAAGAGCTATCGCTGGGGCAGAGGTCGATCCAGTAATTACAAGAGTCTGATCAAACAGTTCTTCCTCTGCCCTTTTAGATCTCACAAAGGCGGTTAGTCACAACTTCAGCTTCAACATCTGAGTTCTGCAGTGGCCTTTACATCATGATGCTCCCAGCTGTTTTGTAGGGGATTCCCCACAGCAAAAGTGAAATTCTTGTGATGACTGCAAAGGCTTTTTTCCTTTTTTCTTTTCTTCTCTTTTGCCTGTGGTTAACATTAGTCCAAGAAACTAGATCTCTTATTAGGAGATCTGGCTAGTCTCACAAGTAACTTTACATCCACATGAAGCCAACCTTGGAAGAGTTAGACCAGTGGCTCCTCTGTAGAGAGTATGTCTAGGGTGCATCCTAAAAAATCATCTACATACTTGAGAAGACTGCTTTCCGGGGGAAATTTAAGGGTTTTTAAGGCTTTGCCTACAACCTGTCTGGAAGTGTGAAAGTGATTTCAAAATTCCACAGGCAACTCATTCAAGGTTAGTTGTCAAGTGACCTGGGTAGAGGGTTACTGCCATTCAAAAGCAAATAAGGAACTGTGAGTATAAGTACACAGGCATGTAGAAAAAAAAGGCACCCTTAAAATCTAATACTGTGAGCCAAGTGTGAGGAGGGGTGTAAGTGTTATGAACTATGACATGGATTAGAACAACCTCTTAATTTGTGATCCTCAGGTTCTGGACCTTTCTGTAGGACCCATCTAGCTTATTTTAAAAGATAGTGGTGTTGCAAGAGAGCTATGGTGTGTAATAGTGAGAACTGCATCAGCGAGAGGCTGCAAAATCTTTGTTTTCATGTGTTAAGAATATAAGGGTCTTAGAGAAAAAGATGTCAGAATCCTTCAGATGATTTGTGGTAGGAGTGGTTGTCAGTGAATGGTAAGGAGCTATCCCGTGTGTCAGGGGGAACCTGTTGATGATGAAGATATTTATTGCAGGAAAAGCCTTTGAGGCCACAATAAGCTCTGGTCATCATGAGACAGGAGACTCAGTGTTAGGACTGTCACAAGTATCATGTGGAATCTTGAGGAGTCTTAAACAGACATAAAATTTAAAATTACATCAGCATTTAAGAAGAAATTGGGAAAATTTAGGACCAGAGAAGAATGAGTGAGATGACCTCTTGGCTGCTGGAGAGTTTAAAAGGAGCACCAGCCAGGTTAGTTTGATATTGTCATCGATATCAGAGAAGAGAATCAGAGACCAAAAGGTCAAACTGATGAAGGTGATCAGGTGTCAAAAATTAGCCCAGGGTATCGTAGTTAACTTTGCCACTTTGTTACATGTTGAATTATCTGAGCTCATCCGCAGCGGTAGAGAATGTGGAAGCTTATACAGCCTTAGTGTCCCAACAGTCTACAAGGGGATGGGAACCGCCTTCCTTGTTGGGGTCCTTATTGCATGGACAGTTAAGGGGATTTGTCCTTTTTCAGGTTTTATCTGAGCTTGGGGGTCATCGGATGAGGTTGACCTCCGGTCATAAAGAAGGGAAGGACATTCTTGCTTTAGTGTGTGCCCACTTGCAAATCACACACTGCTCTTAAGGGTGCCTGTGAGGTCTGGCGGTTCTGTGCTCCTGTGGTTCCTTTCTGGTCACCTTTTCTGTAAGGCTTGCTTAATTCCCTTAAACTGCCCTAACTGACCAGTAGATGGAGCTCTAGGATTTCCAGAGATAGGCAGGGAGGCCTCAAAAACTTCTATTAATTGCAGGTGTAGCTTGACTGTTTCTTCCTCCAGCTCACAAGGTCTCCTCCTTGTTATTAAAGACCGGAAAAGTTCTGTTTAATAAAATAGAGAAGTAAATCTGGGGTTCCTGGCGCAGTTTCTTTTTTAAATCTATAGAGTTTTCTCATGTCTGAAGAGAAATCTGGTTCTGTGAGCACCGATTAGTGTACTAGCATGTGGTTTCAGCTCCTCTGGAGTGTAAAATCTGGACGACTTCTAGACACTTTCTGCACTTTTCCTTAAATTGTAGTTAATGGGTTTGGTACATCCTCTTTTTATTCCCTGAAGTTAATATAGCAATACTAGGTGTGTCCCCACACCACACCTCAAAAGTCCTGCATCAGTGTCTAATATGTTCAGGGCAACTCTGTGTCAGGCCCACCCTAAGATGTAACAAAGCTATATTTGGATTATGAGTGTGACCCTCATCTATTGAGACATCTATAAAAAAAACAAAGAGTTTTTTCCTGGGAATTTTCTGATGAATGTGGAGGGAAGAGGGACATGTAACGTTAACTTTTCTCCGCGTTCTCTGTATGAAATTCCCAAGTGAGTGTGTGATGGAGAAAGAACATTCAGCTAGCGAGACGGAGAGGCTGGAGAGAATTCCACCAAAAGAGAGCTGAGAGAGAGAAGAGAAAAAAGAGGAAAGGGAGGGAAGGGGGAGGGGAGAGCAGAGCTGTGAAGGGCATGGGACTCTCACAGTGGGGAAGCTAGAGACTGCAAGGACACTGTGCTTACAAAGCAGGGGTCATAAAAATTATCCTCTAGAATGAGTTTATAGAATGAGACAGCGTAAGCGTAAGAGAATTTATAAAGGTATGTATAGCATTCCTCCTGCAACTGGGGGTCCTGTGACAAAGCCATTCAGTCCCGGTCAGAAGGAATCTCACAACATATTTTTCTAAATTATGACAAAAGTGATTCAACTTCAGCACACAGATATAGCTTAATTTGCCAGTTCTTAGTCTGAAAGCAAGTATAAGGAAAAATACTATGGTGGAACATAAATGGGATTTATTATTTATTTGTTGGAGATATTAAAGATCAGTCTTCGAATGGCTTTGGATAATCCACAGCAGGGGTGAACTGGAGAAGTGAGAAGATGCAAGAGCCACTCGGGGTACCACAGTGATTCCTCTGTATGTGAAATTCCTACGTTGGATAGCCTATGGTCTTGTTTACTTCGACTTTCAGGGGTGTCAGCTGCAACTTAGGCTTCACTGTGATAGCTTCACAATGTCAATGTTGTGTGACACTTCTATTAGAGAGACATGAACAACTGTCTGCTCATAGGAAACTGATGACAGATCAGAATAAGGATACCCCCAAACTCCAACTTGGTGAAGCAACGAGTTTTATTGGGGTAACTTAGAGGAGCAGAAAAGACAGAGAGAGAGCTGCGTTCCTGCTTCAGCTCTCTTTAGAATGTCATCCCGTGTCTTCACAAGCTTCCCTATATGGAAGAATGTTTTTATCTTAGAGGAAGGTTTAATGTAACTATGTCTCAAGGCCTTTGTAGGGAAGCCGGCACTGCCATCTAGTGCTTTGCCTTAGCTGCCTTCTTGCACTTTGACCTAAGCCTCTATGATTCTCTGACTCTTTCATCATATTGTCCCATAAAGCCAGTATCATCTGGCCTGTCTAATAAGGACATTGTCACATCGGCTTCGATTGGTCCCCGTGACCGCTGTTTGACTTCCAGGTTGGTTCCTGAGGAAGCGGCTCTCTGCTGGCTGGTTTTGACGAGGAAAGCTGTTCAGTAAGATTTTCAGTTTTGATTTCTCTCCTTTGTTTAAATTTTCATGAGAGGAACTTTCCGACAGGTCTTGGAGTCCTTTCCTTTTGCCCCAGAGCAGTGCAGGACTATTTAAAAAAAAATTTAAAATTTGTATTTTATGCATGCGAGTGTTATGTTTGCTTGTCAGTATATGCACCAACAGTGTGCATGGTGTCCATGGAGGTCAGAAGTGGGTGTTGGAACTGGAGTTATGAACCATCCTGTGAGTCCTGGGAATGAGCTCACAGCCTCTGAAAAGAGCAACAGGTGTTTTTAATGGCTGAGCCATCTCTCCAGCTTTTGAGGATGATTTTCTTTAACAGTGCTGATGTCTTCCACAGTTACAGCTTTGTCTTTTAGAATCTACTGATCTATACTTAAACTTTCCCCTTTTCCTATTAAACAGCACAGCTTTTCACCCCTTTTGCTCTCTTCTGGCTCTTTTTCAAGGTAAACTCAGAGAAAAGCAGTGAGCAGAAACCTGGGGGTGTTTATACTGAATTCCCCAACTGGAATGCATGTCACTGGCCTTCAATATTTCAACCTGGGAAATCCGCAGTGATTTTTCCAGCCTGAGCTAAATATTGATGGCCTGTACAATGTTCAGACTCAGAATCCACATACTCAGTTTCCAGCCAGTATTAATCATCACTGGCCTGTCTAATACAGCTATGTACGTGGTATTGGGTGTTTCCTTTTCCTTTTTCTATTTTTTACATTCAGGTGGGTAATTTCCCTCTTTGTTAGCCACAGTGTGCCTTTTCTTAGTGTGCCACGTTATATCTTTTTATGATGGTTTAGATATATGTGTTAGGTATACACAATAGCTATGCTTTTAGCAGGTCATGAACTGAGAACCTTGATATCTAGACTCGTCTACTATGGCACTGGAAAGCTAGGCAGACCCCTTCATTTAGAGTTTCATGAGAAGAAGAGTTTGAGGTCGTGAGTGCAAACTGGAAATATGACATTAGGAAAGATGGAGCCTGTTGTCTTCACAGAGAGCTGTTGGAGTAGAGAAGTTAGAAAGTCTATGGGGAAATCTAAGGATCAGAATAGGAATTGGAATGTGGCATTCATAAAAGCAGTCATTCATAACATGGCATGGATCTGTAATACACTGTCACGTAATGCTCACATCTATGGCTGTCAGTCTAGAATTGGCTCACCTTATCAGGATCTCAAACGGTTCTCTTAGAGGCCAAAGAGTGGCTGATTATTCTCCTAGAAACTGAGGTAATCAAGAACGAAGTGTGGACCAGAGACACAGCTCATACTGCAAAATATTGTAGCTTGGGCTCTTTTCAATGAGTTCTCCTCCAGGGAAGGTCAGATTCTGGACTTTGCCTTGAAAAAGAATTTCAGGTTGAGTGAGCATGAAGTTCAGCCAGAGCTTCATATGGTGAGATTTCACATGGATTCAAGCAGGGGAATAATAGAAAAAGACTCCCGGAGAAGGACACTCAATCTTGGCTTTGGATTTCTCAAGAGACAGCTGTGCTAAGATGTTCTTATACTCTGTGTGATTTGATGGCTTCCGAAGTTACATCTTAAAGATGTAATAAGGATTTTAAATAAAATGTATGGTAGTTCCTTAGGTACAGTGCATAGGATTACAGATGGTAAAGTTATAAAAGTCTATGTTACAAAAGGTGGACACAGGAATATAGATGTGGTTATAGTATAAACAAAGTTCATTTTCCTGTGCGTGGGATTCTCAGAATGCCAAAGGTTTGATTCTCAGTACACCAAAGGTTTGCACATTGCAAAAGAACAGACTGTGCTCAAAGATCACATAGGCTTGGGCCTTGAGCATCCTTATATGAAGGGAATACTGTCTCTATAGGTGCTGGATTTATAAGTGCCCAGCTAACAAGAGAATCGAACCAGACTTCAAGGGGGATGGTTTTTCTCTTCCCATGTCCCTTTAATTTTCCTTGTTTTTACGTCCTGCCTCAGGTAGAGTACAATATAGTATTGTGAAAGATCGATATATCATTTATAGACCTTGTGGTATAATATATTGTTACAATTGTTTTATTTTTATTGCTTATTGATATAGAGGAAAATAGCAGAGAGAATAGACAGCTATCATCCACAGTTTCAGCATCTCCTGGGGTCTACAGTGTATTTGCCATAGATAGAGGTATTATTCTGCTATACACATTGTCTCAAGGATTATATTATATTTCCACCCCTGATTTTTCTTTCATGCTTCATCCTGTGTGGAAAATGGACTCCTCTACTTATCTCTTGAATCTCTCAAAAACACTTTTCACTGTCTATAATTCAAATTACACCAGCAATTTTGGAACAGTAAAAAGTTTTAGTGGAAGTGTAACTAGGGTCTTGTGCTGAAGTCCTAGCAGAAGAGGAGATATTCTAAAGAGACATTGTGCATCTCTGAAGGGTTATCAATCTACCATATTCCATGCTTTGTAAAATAGTGTCTTTTAAAAATAGAATTCTGTTCAAGACTTTTTTATTAATTAAATTTATTCTTTTATTTTACATCACAACACAGCTTCCCCTCCTTTCTCTCCTCCTGTTCCCTCCCTCCATCTTCCCTTCTCTGTCTTCCAAAATTCACTCTTCTTTTGGTTCTGCTCAGAAAGAGGCAGACCTCCCATGGGTATTAACAAAGCGTGTTGTAGAAGGGGGCTGCTTGTTCATCCTGACCACCAAGAACCAAAACAATCACACAGAAACTGTATTAATTAAATCACTGCTTGGCCCATTTGCTCTAGCTTCTTATTAGTTAGCTCTTATATTAATTTAACCCATTTCTATTAATCTGAATATCACCACCTGGCAGTGGCTTACCAGCAAAGTTTTGGCATGTCTGACTCTGGTGGCAGCTCCGAGGCATCTCTATGACTTCGCCTCCTTTCTCCCAGCATTCTGTTTAGCTTTCCCTGCCTACCTAAGTTCTGCCTTGCTATAGGTCCAATGCAGTTTCTTTATTCATTAATGGTAATTACATCATACAGAGGGGAGTCCCACATCAAAAGTGACAAAGCATGACACATCTAGTTGCAGTAAGACTAAGCTCCTCCCCTTGTGTTAAGGCTGCACAAGGGAACCCAGCATGAGGAATAGGCTCCTAAAAGCCAGCCAGAGCCTTAGGGATGGACACTTCTCCCACTGTTGGGGGCTTCTACAAGTCGCGGGACTAAGTTGGTCCAGTTCAGGTTCCCCGGCTCTTGATCCGGACTCTGTGAGGTTTAATGAGTCCAGGTTGCTGGTTTCTGTGGATTTTCTTACAATGTCCTTGACCCCTGTGGCTCTTACATTCCTTCCTCCCTTTCTTCAGGAGGATTCCCCAAGCTGAACCCAATGCTTGGCTGTTGCTGTCTGTGTCTGTTTCCATCAGTTACTGGATGAAGGCTCTCTGATGACAATTAGGCAATCACCAATCCCCTGTGCTTCCCACAAGCACTACAGACTGTAGGTCAAAGGTTGTGTGGCCGGGCCAGAGTACAAATCCTTTCACTGGAAGTCCTGCCAAGTAACAGAAATTGTTATGAATTGAATGGCCAATTCAGGCTATGCATCCATCAATGTTTGGAGTCTTAGCTGAGATCGTTCTTATAGATTCCTGGGCGTTTCCATTGTACCAGCTTTCTTTCTGAACTGAGAATGCTCCCGTCTTTACAGTCTTCCCTTTCAGTATTCTCCCCCTCCTTCCAACCCCAAGCCACTTCCTCATATTCTCATCTTCTCCTGTTCCCAGTCCACCCACAAGATCTCCTCTATCTCCCTTTCCCTGAGAGGTACATGTGTCCCATCTTGGGTCCTCCTTATTCCTAAGCCACTTTGAGTCTGTGGATGATAGCATGGTTATCCTTTACTTTACAGCTAATATCCACTTATGAGTGAGTACATTACATGCTTGTCTTTCTGGGTCTGGGCTACCTCACTCGGAATGATTTTTTTTTCTAGTTCCATCTATTTGCCTTCAAATTTCATCATGTCATTGTTTTTAACACCAGAGTAACACTCCATTGTGTGAATGTAGTACAGTTTCTTTATCCATTCTTTAGGTAAGGGGAATCTATGCTGTTTCCAAGTACTGGCTATTATGAATAATGCTGCTATGAATGTAGTTGAGTAAGTGTCCTTGTGGTTATGATTGAGCATTTTTTGGGTATATGTCCAAAAATGGTATGGCTGAGTCTTGAGGTAGATCAATACCCAATTTTCTGAGAAACTGCCATATTAATTTGCAAAGTAGTATGTAAGCTTGCACTGCCACCAGAAGTGGAGGCGTGTTCCCCTTGCTCTATATCCTCTTCAGCATCAGCTGTCATTTGTGTTTTTGATTTTAGCCATTGTGACAGGTAAAAGATGGAATCTCAGAGTCATTTTGATTTACATTTTCTTAATGGCTACAGATGCTGAACATTTTACAAATGATAAATGGACAGAAAAAAATCAGGGAAAAAACATCCTTCACAATAGCCATAAATAATATAAAGTGTCTTGGGGTAACTCTAACCAAGCAAATTAAAGACCTGTATGATGAGAACTTCAAATCCCTAAAGAAAGAAATTGGAGATGATATCAGAAGGTAGAAAGATCTCCCATGCTCATGGATTAGTAGAATTAAGATATAAAAATGTCATCTTACCAAAAGCAATCTACAGATTCATTGCAATCTCCATCAAAATTCCAACATAATTCTTGACAGACCTTGAATGGACAATAACCAACTCCATGTGGAAAAACAAAAACCCATAATAGCTAAAATAATCCTGTCAAATAAAGAAGTTTTGGAAGTATCACCCTTCCTGATTTCAAGTGCTACTACAGAGCTATAGTAATAAAAGTGGCATGATACTGGCATAAAAATAGACAGGTGGATCAATGGAATCAAATCAAAAATCCCAGACAAAAATCAACACACCTACGGACACCTGGTTTTTGACAAAGAAGGCAAAGTCATACAATGGCAAAAAGAACATCTTCAGTAAATGGTGCTGGTATAACTGGAGGTCAGCATGTAGGACAATGCAAATAGATTCACACCTACGACCTTGTGCAGAAGTCAAGTCCAGGTAGATCAAATACCTCAACATAAATTAAGTTACACTGAACCTGATGGAAGGGAAGTTGGGAACCAACCTTGAACACATTGGCACCTGAATGCTGAACATTTCCTTATAAACAATAAATGGACAGAGGGAAAAAATCAGAGAAAGAGCACCCTAAACAATATCCAAAAATAATAAAAAAAAATATCTTGGGGGTAACTCTAACCAAGCAAGTGAAAGACCTGTATGACAAGAACTTCAAATCCTTGAGGAAAGAAATTCGTAGAGAAGATATGAGAAGATGGAAAAATATCCCATGCTCATGGATTGGTAGGAGTAACATAGTAATAAAGGAGATGACTTTCTGAGTAGAATGTCAGCAGTACAGACATTAAGATTGACAATTGGCAGGGCGGGCAAATGCCTTTAATCCCAACATTCAGAAGGCAGAGACAGGTGGATCTCTGTGAGATTGAGGCCAGCCTGGTTTACAGAGCAAGTTCCAAGACAGGCTCCAAAGCTACAGAGAAACCCTGTCTTGAGAAAACCGAAAAAGAAAAAAAAAAAAAAACCAATGAAACTCACGAAACTGAAAAGCTTCTCTAAGGAAAAGGACACTGTCAATAGGACAAATTGGCAAAATTGCCAGCCACCGACCTTTATAATAAATGGGAAAAGATCTTCACCAACCCCATATCCAACAGAGGGCTGATCTCCAAAATATGTAAAAAACTCAAGAAACTAGAAATCAAAAAACAAATAATCCAACTAAAATGGGATACAGATCTAAAAAGAAAATTTTCAACAGAGGAATTGGTGTTTTTAACAGGCTTGCAGAAATTAGAATTTTAAGGTATTTCTGAAGATCTTATATAAAATGTTTCCTCTCCTCCTTAGGAATGAACCTAAGAACAAAGAAATCCAGGCCTGGAATGTGTGGTTATGCTATTATACTTCACAACCCACAATCTAACGTCTCTTTCAAAATAGACCATTTTTCTCAGTCAAACTTGAATAAGATACTGCCTGTGTAACCGGAGAGAAAAGAGAGAAGTGATCTGCGGGCTATGCCGCCTTTTCCTCAGGAAAGGAAAACACAACCCATCTGATACATAAATTAGCATAGTTTGAAGCCTCTGTGTCCTGGATTTCTATAAACTGTAAAGGGACCACATGAATGAAAGGAAGTAAATTATAGGTCTCCCTGTTACCATGGTTTGGCCAAATCATAAAATCCACTTTCCCATGCCAATTGCTCTTTCTGAATTTCCAGGATATGGGGAAATTAAGCAGTGTGTTTATAGACCTATGAGCCGTGTCTTCTAAAATTTGTTCTATAAACTGGAAAGCTTTCTATTCAAGATGAAAACCTGCATGAGAGTGAACTTTTCACTCTATTACATTTACTAATTATCTCTAGATAAATCCACTTCTTCATTTGGAGTATCTCTATACTGTTGCAGTGTTTCTGTAAGGCAGTCTCTCCTGATGGGAATAGCCTCCTAATGAGTTGCTATTACACATGCACCTGTTTCCTTCACTGTGGTCATTATATGCATCAAATGAGGTCACACTGGAGTATGGGTAGATAGGTAGTAACCCACTCAGAGCTCACGGAGGGTGGATTCGTTCCTCCTCCTCCTCCTCAGCTGACAAAATAAAGAACAGAAAATGCAAAGCCCTGATTATTAGTGGGCCCTGGAAGTTGTAATAACCACCATAGCTGAAAGAAGCCAGCCCATGGACTTTAGAAAAGACAATGACTTCAGTCACAACATGGGGAAATGGGGTAAATATAGTCATTATCAAAGAACAGTGCTCCTCGTTTTCCAAAAGGAAGGGTTTCAGGGGGTTGTCCATGTGAATGAAAGATTTCTGTGAAAGGCAGAGCTCTGTCTCTAGACACTAAATGTTTTTGTCCTTTTTGACTGGAAAATTTTATAGAGCAGAGAGATGCTCTGTCTTTCCACTGAACATAAGCTTTGGGCCACTTCTGTGACCCTGTTTACACACCAATTTTGCTAGTTAAAAGTAGCAATAGGCAAAGGAAGGGAAGAATATGTATTTGAGGAGGAGGAAATGGCTCAGTGGGTAAATTGACAAACATAAGAACCTGAGTTTGGATCCTTGGTGTTCACATAAACTAGGTATGGCACTGCATATATGAAATTTCACTGCTTCCAGACGGAGACAGGCAGGCCCCTTGGGTTTCCTGGTCAGGCAGTAAAGCACGATTAATAAAAACTCAGAGAGAGTAATTGAGATTCAACCTGAATGTCTGTAAAGCAAAGCAGCCTTACCTCGACCTCAGTCTGAAATGGTGATCCTGAATCCAGGAATCTCAGAATGAGAAAGAAACTGAGAGGTGTTTCCTACTGTTTTATATTCCTCTCTAACGCTGGGATTAAAGGTTGCACAACTGGGATTAAGGGGACACAGCACCTGGTTTCTATGGCAACTAGTGTGGCTACTGAGATTAAAGGTGTGTGTTAACCAATGCCTGGTCTGTAAGGCTTACCAGTGGGGGTGTTTTACTCTCTGATCTTCAGGCAAGCTTTGTTTATTAAAATACAAATGAAATGCCACTACAAGGCAGTCTAGCTAAATGGTAAATTACAGGATTGATGAGAGACCCCATTACAAAATATAAGGTAGAAAAAGATACTCACATCAGTCTCTGGGGTGCACATGCTTGCATGGATAAATATGCCTACAGATATATATTTTTATAAATTCATTTTTATTCTTTTGTTGGTTAATTCCTTATAATATGCTATGTTGTTACATTTTTTCCTGGTTATAAAATGGAATTGGGTTGTCAATTATTGAATAGAAAAATGAACCTTGAGAAAGCCATCCATTCCAGGGGTGCTAAGAAACAGAATGTTAAGGAAATTGTGACAATGATCCATTTGACTTCTGCCTGATCTCATCCTTGAGCAAACACCACTTTACCTTGTAATAAAGTGAACTTATCTTCTACCCTGTGTTATGCATGTTTCATCTGAATTCTTTCTGTGGGGAACATGAAGATTGTGGCACCAAGTGAAGGACAGAGGGAGATGGCAGTACAAGCATGAAAGTAGATCCATGCCCCCTTTTCTTTGAAAACTCAAAAAGCTTTTCATAACTTAATAAATGAAGGTCAGACAAAAATATGGTTGTAAATTCTTGTGTTCTTTGCATCATTTAGGTTTATTGCCCATGTGTTCCCTCTCTCTCTCTCTCTCTTAGTTGTAAAGATAACTCATGACAGTTTCTCAAACATACCATACTTAGCCTTCCAAAACCTCAGTATCTTTTCACTAAGAGGCTGAAAATTTTGCCCTTGCCCTGGACTGATTTCTGTTTGTTCTTCAATTCATACACTAAAGCTAAGACTTAAATGGATGCTCTAGTCATGTGACTGCATAATTCACCTTTCTATCACAGCACTGAACTACCACTTAAAATTCACAACTCAATATCCAATTGCTCTATGTGCTATATATAACATTAAATTTTACATGGCCTGAAATCATCCCTATTTTTTGCTATAGAATTTTTTGATGCAATTAAATTGCCCAGATATCAACAAATACATGTTTATTGATAGTATTTTGCAAGGGTAAAAATAAAGTTTTCCTAGTTCAGTACTTTTCTCAGCTGCCTCTATAACATATGCATGAAATTAATGACTTTGTTCCTAAATAATGGGGAAACTCTGTCAACCAATCACATCTAGTTAAGGTGTGGATACCTGGAGCCCAGGAAGAAAAACTGGGAGGACTCAGGTGTGCATTCTCTCTGTGTGACTCCTGCCGGATGGATAGAAAGTCAGACCTCCCACTCTTGTAGCGTGAGTTTCCCCTTATAACCATTAAAATATAATTGTTATTCTTGAGCTGGCCTGGTTATTTATCATACCGACCTAATCAGCAACACCTGGCATCCAATGTGGGGCTCGAACCCATGACCCTGGGATTAAGAGTCTCATATGCTTCTACCTCTGCTTAAAACATTGTTTATGTATTGATATATATATTTACCATATTGCAGTGTACATTACTACCTCCGATCAAGATATTTGTACATTGTTGACAGTTGAAGGTCATTGTCCTCATTCATTGCACAGTTGTTTATTGTGTTAGTCTTTAAGTTAGATAGGTATTGAGAATTATAGATCACTAGTCATCTATGTTTGTCATATTTATAATTAGACTAATCAGATTCTTTAGATACATAGAAATTATATTCAGTATAGATAGATAATCTTCAACCTCTTCAAAGAGCTGTAGAAAATGGCATTTAATCTAACTTAGAGTTCCATGGTAGTGAGACACAATCGCTCCTGACAACACCGATCTATTCCCAAGAGAATGTTGAACACCAAAGACACTCTGCCTGGAGCTTTTGTTGTTGGCAGAACTGGCTTTGGTCAAAGAAATGCCTATACCTCAACCACTGACAGAGATATATAGTATCCATAAATGGATAAAACAGGACTGTCATATCCTGCCAAGACAGGGTAAGATAGTTTTGAAAAGTTTCTTGCCTTTGAAAATGGTATGTTAGTTACTTTAGGCCTTAGCCAAATTTGGGTGCTTCAACATTGCAAATGAGACTTTGGGTGATTGCCCAGGTAGCCAGTTGTCTTTGTTATTTGTTGCACATTTTGGAAGTTTCTCAATTGCACTTCCTGTTTACTCAAGTAATATTGTTTTCTTTTCTCAAGTCTTCGATGGAGTTGAAGACTAGATAATTGTAGTTATCCTCTTCATGATTTAGCCAAGCTTAATTTCAATGCAACATTTAGACTCCTTGGAATAGAATGTTTAGTAAAACTTCTATTATGTGTTCCTTGCTTAATATTGTTTATTGTTTGTAATTTTATATTTGGTATCTGTTCCTATTGTATATAGTTATATTGGGTTTGGATTGATCTTGTTTAGACAAAAGGGGGAGATGATGGGGAAACTCTGTCAACCAATCACATCTAGTTAAGGTGTGGATACCTGGAGCCCAGGAGGAAAAACTGGGAGGACTCAGGTGCACGCCCTCTCTGCGCGGCTACCGCTGGAAGGATAGGAAGTTGGACCTCCCACTCTTATTGCGTGAGTTTCCCCTTATAACCATTAAAATATAATTGTTATTCTTGAGCTGACCTGGTTATTTATTGTACCGACCTAATCAGCAACACCTAAACCTCAGTGTGGGGACTCCAAAAGATGACCATCCCCTATTTACTCTCTGGTGATTATACCAGGCTTGAATGTAATCAAAATGTTTTTTTTTTATACTTCCTCTTCCAAAATCAACCCCTTTGTCATTCTTTTTGTCAACATAGAGCTGGTGTATGTCCTTGCACAGGTGACATTCTAAGAACAAAACCATTTCATCTACTTACTTTTGAAAACAGATTTTAGATGTATTTTTATTTTAAATTCTGTCTGTGTGAGGGTGTGTGTGTGTGTGTGTGTGTGTGTGAGCATGAGTGTCCTGTATGAGGTTGTGTTCATGGAAGCATAAGTGTCTTTGGAAGTCAGAGGTCTTGTATCCTACAAGTTGACCATTTTGGGAAACAAGATCAGGTCCTGTGTAAAGCAATATCTGTTTTGAGCTGCTGAACTTTTTCTCCAGGTCCAGAGAAAAAAATAACGTCTTTAAGAAGATGAGTTAAATACACACACACACACACACACACACACACACACACACATACAAATATGCATATATATATATCAAACAGAAAAAATTTCTTGCACATTATATTCTTGTAAAATATCTTAAATGATCCAGTACCAATCCATTATTTTACATGTAATGTACTGCAAAAGTCACAAGAAATGTCACTAAATCTCTATCCTATGTCACACATTGAAAGGAGGATAGAACATTGTAATGCAGATTTGCTAAAGTATTTAAACTGATTCTCAAACAGAAAGCTTCTAATGAATGTCATTATCATGCCAATAAAAACAACAAAAAAACTTTGTGCCTTATAATTGCCAAACACTATCCACAGCATGGAGAAAAGCTCTTTCAGCTAACAATCCCAACCACCTGACATCAGAACGCTTCAAATTACCAACAGGTGCAAGATGTAAGATGATATGAATATTAGTATTGCTAAGGAAAATGAAGAGCATTTGGTTTTATTCCTGAAAGATATTTAATTATGAGAATTAGTATATGATTTATAAGCATATTAAAGCTATTTAAACTACAATAAATACTAAATGGCAGTTTCATATGTGTTTTCAGAATGAAGTCTGGTTCTGAAAATGTATACAGAATACCATTTGGCATATGTATTTGGTATGTATTATGCATTGTACTAAACTTTATAGTCGTATAAACTTAGATATTTCTAAGGTAGACAAATATTTAGTTTATATGCCAACTTCTTTCAATAATATTTACAAAAATCAAATAAGGACAATATAATAAAGAACAAGCATCTTTAATGAATAATATATTTATCCTGAAAAACCAAAATTTTGACCAGAAAAATATATGGTAACATGACTTTTTGAGAGTGTTTTTTTTATTTTTTATTTATTTTATTTATTTTTTTTTATTTTTCTCTGCTCCCCTCCCTGCCACACCCCTCCCTCCCTTAACCCTCCCCCAAGGTCCCCATGCTCCCAATTTATTCAGGAGATCTTGTCTTTTTATACTTTCTACTTCCCACGTAGATTATATCTATGTAAGTCTCTCTTAGTGTCCGTGTTGTTGTCTCAATTCTCTGGGATTGTGGTTTGTAAGATGGTTTTCTTTGCCTTATGTTTAAAAACCACCTATGAGTGAGTACATGTGATAATTGTCTTTCTGTGTCTGGGTTACTTCACTCAAAATAATGCTTTCTAGTTCCATCAATTTTCCTGCAAAATTTAGGCTGTCGTTATTCTTTTCTGCTATGTAGTACTCCATTGTGTAAATGTACCACATTTTTTTTTATCCATTCTTCAATCGAGGGGCATTTAGGTTGTTTCCAGTTTCTGACTATGACAAATAAAGCTGCTATGAACATAGTTGAGCACATGTCCTTGTGGCACGATTGAGCATCTTTTGGGTATACACCCAAAAGTGCTATTACTGGGTCTTGAGGAAGGTTGTTTCCTAATTTTCTGAGAAATCACCACACTGACATCCATAGGGGTTGTACCAGCTTGCATTCCCACCGGCAATGCAGAAGTGTTCCCTTTTCTTCACAGCCTCTCCAGCATAAGTTGTCATCAGTGTTTTTGATCTTGGCCATTCTTACAGGTGTAAGATGGAATCTCAGAGTTGTTTTGATTTGCATTTCTCTGATGACTAAGGATGTTGAACATTTCCTTAAGTGTCTTTCAGCCATTTTAGATTCCTCTGTTGAGAGTTCTCTGTTTAGGTCTGTACTCCATTTTTTTTT